>DWDW01000122.1:0-17960 GCA_018245635.1 Mimoniades versicolor eupheme | reverse complement strand
CCTTATCAAAATAAATTATTTCATCACTAAGTACAGTTTATGTAGATAATATTTGGTCTTTGAATGATCCACGCGGGTGGAGCCGCGGGCGACCGCTAATATTAATTAAAGAACAATGAATACACACTCATAAACTGTAAAAAAAGTGCTTGTAAATTGCCAACTCGCAACAGTCTCTGCACAGTAGCCGTAACCTATAGTATCTCATAATAGTCGTGACGAGATAAACACGAATACGTGCACTCAGAACAATAAAGGACAATCGCCGGAGGCCGAGGAGAGAAACAGTTGAGTATTTATCTGCAAAATCTTCGTAACAAGTATAGTACTATATCGCAATCGCTTGAGGCTACTTGGTGTATCGTTAAATGCGTGCGCTACGACGCGCCGCTACGCCGTAGGGAGAGCTGGCATCTTACTACACAATAATATCTGAACAGTTTCCAATTTAGTATTCCTGTTCATAACTGATGGGTTGAGTTCAGAATTCGTCTTGAAGTGTGCAAATTATGAATGATTAGTTATATGTTAGATACATGACATGTACTCGTAAAGATCATACAATTTGGTGAATGTTACTGGGAGTGTTCACCTAAATTAATGAAGACAATACGTTATTTTTCGAGCAAACACTCACGCAACTACATTAACACAGCAACTGATTCTAAAATGTAGAAGCATTTCGGTTCCCTATTAAGTGAATTCTAATAACATAATTGAAAAGTAAACATTGTCGTTGTTAATACACATTTAACAGTGATAATTTACATGAATACGTTTCATTAAACGTTAAATCTCATTCACTAACTTACGAATTACGATGAAATGAAAATACAAAAAATACTAAGAAGCGGGACTGAAGTAATTACATTAAACTTGTTTGGAAAACATAATGAGATTTTTTGCGTCTGTTTTATGTGAAGTTTAAGTGAGTCGTCCAATTGAAATATATTAACGAGCAAGTAACTATATCCATGTTTTAGATTCCCTAACTGACTTAAATAACTAAAGTAATACCTATACTATACTAAAGTATATAAATAACCTAAATATGAAGTCTTCCAGTCCGCATTTGTGTAACACGGGAGATTAAGATATTTACTAATTGCATGTATTCAATAAAATATTGATATAATATACGATCATTCGGACGTGTACTAACGTTAACATTTGTATATATATTGTACTTTGCCATATCGAATTCGATTAAACGTAGTTGTCCTAACCTATAGTCGCCTTAACCTCTTGATCTCTTGCCTCACTTGGATAACTCAGTCCCGTAATTGTCAAAACATTTTCAGCTGAATATTCGAAAAAAAAGACAACATATTATTTATTCTGCTACAAAACTTATTACTTAACAGAGTGCTGAAGTTTTTTATTAATCAGTTTTTATTACTTCTGTTATCTTCCCTCTCAGACTTCATTCCATCAAAGTCCATAATATACTGTAGGTAGAAATGTTGATGAAATATATACCTACAATGTTATCATAACACAAAGCTGGCGATTTCAGCACTACTTTTGTGTCCAGGTCCGGGTACAACTACACTAGGACTATAGAAAAAACTAAACTTTGCATTTCTGTAAGCGTATGACAGAGGTCATTTGATATTATAGAGTCGGGCAAAGTATTTTAAAAGGAAATGCTTTACGTTAAATAGGTTAATGACCAATCCCTCCGATTCACAAAAACAAAACACATCACCTTCGAAGTAAAAACCGTTACATTCAATTACCTTGAAGTTATTTAAAATTGCACATTATTTTAAAATTTCGTGTATTTAATACGGCACGAGGTTATAATTAGTGTGCGGATAGAAAAGGGTTAGATTGGAAGGGTCAGTTACTTACGAACCAATTAAAACTGCTGCGAATGAATGATAACGGCCAGTCGATCTTTCTACTTTAGCTCTACACTGTTATGTGGAATACATTTATATAAATTTTATATATACCTAGTTGAGGACGACAACTTTCATAATCAAATAAATTAATTTCAATTTTTTTATGTGGACTGTACCGTGTATTGGTACTCACAGACTGTACTGTACTCACAGAACCACAAAAATACAATCATTGGTCGTATTCCCGATAACACTACACATACGAGTATCATTAGTATCACTGTTATTATTACCAATTTTAGTTACTCAAATCATATGAAACAATACTAGGTATGTATATCAGTTGTGAAAGATGACGGTGCTTCCATGCAAGCGAATGTGATGCCATACAGGCGACAGCACTGTTATTCGATGAGGTAGAACATATCGTCGCGACCAACATTAAAGGACGCTCAAGAGGGTATGCCAACAGATAAATAGAATTGGAGTGTCTGTTTGTAATATTGAAATAACCGCTTTTTACTAAGTTCATATATGTATAAGAAGTACCTACATATACCAAAATAACATTTTTTACTATTTTTGTCTGTCTGTTTATTGCAGTTAATCTTTGAAACGAACGGACGAACGACTTTCACTGAGAGATAGCTGATGTAATAAGGAGTAACTTAGGACACTTTTATTTTACAATGTTAGACTTAAAAATTTTAGAATTCCATGCGGATGAAGTCGCACGCACAGCTATTTATACATAAACCAAGCGCCACATATTGTTATATCAGTTTTTAGTGCTGCCATTGCGATGTCTGTGAATCGGCACCGACAACAGTCCACGTTCCTAATTCCTCGGGTTCGTGCCTCTTCGCGTTCTACCACGTGAAGGACGCTCGCTCCCGTTCGAACTTGTGTCATTCCAACCATATCCGCGTACAAGCAGGGTGTTCATCACCTTAGGGCAGTGGTATCCATGAGAACTGCTCGTATAAAGACGAAGTCCTCAAGCCTAACGCAGTGCCATTAGTGTCGCAGCGTGAGACGACAAATCAGCCAGAAGCGACACATAATACGAAGATTCATTCACGTTTCCATTGTCGCACAGTAACACCTGTTTCATATTATAAGTGATTTTGTAAAACGACATATTTTGCTCATTGTCTAAACGAAATATTGCTAAATCTTAGATTTCATTGTGTATCAACATGTGTATAACCATTAATCACAGCTCTTATAGAATATAAAACGGAGTTTTCTAAAATATTTTGCTCTATTTCTTTTATGTGGCTAAAAGAAACCTCTTTTAAGTGACTTCCGTTACAATAATACAGTTATACATCACGTATCATATATACACGTATCGTATATAAAACTTTTGTAAACTAAACGGTGAAAAAGTCTATATAAAGATAAAGTTCTCAGTGTACATGCGTAAATTCAGTGGTAACGTCTAGAATATTATCAAATTAGAGTAAAAGCTGTGGGAAGGTCGAAATATAGTGGTTTTGTCATCTCATTCGAATGGATAGTCTTGAATCCAATTACTTTACAGTTTTACTATCAAAGTAACAAACGTGTTGTCAGGTCGTCCTATATTAAAAGGTCACTTTCTTTATTTTTTTGTATAAATCAGCCGAAGAGCCGTTGTTAAAGTTGGTTAATCTTTAGCAGAAACGCAAGTAAGGTTAAACATTTATGACAGGCGGCTTTGATACTAACCGAGCTCTGCGCTGGGTCACCTTGACTCAATTTTCTTCGGCTTACCTTAAAACGTGAGAATTTGAATTAATTTATTTAAAATTATAGACATATAAAACATATAGCGATATGAAGAAGCTGTAATTTATCACAAATACATAACACTCAAAGGTGACCAGAAATAACGATTTGCCCTTAAATGTAGACAGTTATAAAGACCCTTTTCTAAAAAAACACGTTTCAATTAGTTACTAATGTTACGTTAATATCATGTTCAGTGATACGTTACAATAGAAAAAAAAGGAAAAAATATGAAATATAATCACATCTTCCTCAGACAGGGGCATGATGAAATATAGACCTTTCAATAGGATCCTGACAGATTCCCCTCGCGTATTTTATTACACCGTTGAAATACTACAAAAGTACAGTAAGCATAGACAACGTATTGGTTCGCGGGATTCGCCACCCTATTCTAATAGCTTATGACATTTGATTAATGGCATAGAAATAGGGGAGGTCCTGACTTGTACAACGTATAATCATATCGCGCACGGTGAAAGATTTTTATCGCCGACAGAAATTTATTTTAAAAATATAATTTGATTAACACACCGCTATTGGTGATACTGCATTCGGTACTCCACTCATGAGGCTTGTTTAATTTTGGCCGTCACTTGTGTACAGGGTCGATAACATCCTGTGAATCTAATGTTTTTTCTTGTTTCGCTCGTTATTCGCCTCTCGCTAACAGTGAAACGTCGAAACAAAAGAACCAGGGGACACCCAAATTTCTATCTAGATGATTTATTTTCAAACTTTAAATTCCGACGTCGATACTCGATGTCTTTGTCGATCCATCGAGTGCCATTCTCTGACTGTCAATTAAGGACCTCGTTAATAAATATTAGATGCTTAGTAATGAAAAGAATGAGATTGATGGACGTTCGTCGGGCGTTATGAAAGGACAATTTTGTTAAGGTTTTATTAAAATTAACGATCATCTCAAGTATGTGGCCCTTCATTTTTGAGTCCGTCGAGTGATGGTGTGTTTTAATGAAACTGATTGACTGGAGTTGTACATACTATTGTGTTTATTTTTCTTTCAGATACTTCGCAAGCAACATTATTGATGAAAATAACGTTAATAGTCACATTTTTGAAGTATTCACAACTTACGTCTTTCAATATGATTTATAAAAGATTACTAAGAACGCTTTATTAAAACAATCACGTTATTAATATACTAGACAATATATATCTGAATTTGGTAAAATAATGTAAGGACCATTCAAATCTCATACTTAGCAAATTTTATGTTCTGTTAGTGGGACTTGCTGATACATCAATAAATTTTACGCGATAAAATATATCTGCGCTATAAACATCAGTACTACAAATATCTATACGCTACTCCCCATGTTTACTATCACTCCCTCCACCGAGCTGTCTCTAGTTCAACTGAACGGAAAAGCCACGAGATCTCGAAAGGGATTCGTATATTCGACCATCGCTAGTGTTCTAATCGCATGCTCGACTTCAATCGGACAACATTTTAGGAAAATTGAATCGTTCGCTTTTGCAGCTCGACTGGATAATTGATCAAATAAATTGAATTGTATATCGTCTACATGAAACATCTATGATATTTACAAATAACGTATATATACTATATTGCTCGTTTATTATATTACTTCGTGTTTCTCTGTTTTGCAAAAAAAGCCATAAGTCCTATTCGACCACCTACGATATTACTTTAATACTTACGATGGATTTCGAGCAAATAAAATTTTAGCAAAATTGAATCGGCCGCTTTCCCCAGTGGACCGTGAAATTGGCCGGCCGGTCAGTTCGGCCACTGTATCTTCTTTGGTGTTCAAATTATGTGTGTATGTCGGGTGTCGTATAAGCTCCTGAATTATACATGGGCCGAGGCGACCTGTGATTTAGTGCGCGATGTTCCGGCGCGGACTCGCAACACTTATGCGATATATCCGTTTTCGTTTACATGTTTATGGAGATTCGGTTTAGGTAAACATTTTCGCCGTCCATTGATTTAGGTATCGGCTTCCAAACGTTGGCGGGAATGGAATATGCCTTCAATATCCATCCTGGGGGCTATTTCATTGGAGCTGTTCGTATACATTATAATTTTTTGTGAATGTCTTGTTGATTGTTACTAAAAATACGATTTTGCTCGATTATCAGCTGTTATGTAATCAATCAGATTCTTGTTATCACTGTATAATAGATAATTATTTATTCAATTAAAAGAAATAATTGTAGTGGATTGGTAAAAATACCGAAATACAGCAACTTATTCATTGATTGTTATTAAAATGAAGAAATCCGGTGAGCGATTGAAGCCTTACGTATAAATGGTAATAGGTTTTATTCAGCCATCACAGTCAGTCGTAACGCACATGGCCCCTCTTGCATTCGCTATACATTTCCGATTTCTTTCTACTTCGCCCCAGTCATTAGCTATTTTACTGGTTTCTTTCTAACTGACCCCAGAAGTCGTTCTTTGAATGTCCGTTCCCTATTAATTCATGGGGATCTTTTGTATTTCACCCAAAAAGAAACTACGATGTAGGAAATAGCAATTTACTCATATAAATGCAGTCTCGCTGAGTAATCAGAAATACGTAGAATGTGCCATTCTATTTCGAAAAAGAGAATATCGTTATTGCGTTCATTCAGAATTATTGCCCTTTAAATGAGAACAGTTTGCTATTTTTTGTTGAATATTAAATGTAGTAAATGGTCACTCACACATGGACAACCCAGTTACGAATGACAGCAATAACATATAAATGTACATAGTCTCCCTTTATGCCTAACTGTGCGAGTCGCTAATTTAATACCCAACTCTACATTTATTAATTATCAATTACGAATGTGCTATAATGTAAACTAATTTGAAATATTAATAATACATTCAACAACTTCGCTGTTGACTGCTGAATATCAAGTGTCTAAACACTTACCTACATCTGCTGCTTAGAATATGAAGAATGTGGCGCTAGATTATATTCCCACCTGGAGAGAAATGTTTGGGTAAAACACAAATCATATAGCAGATAATTGAGTCGGCATTATGCACTGAAATTTTTGAAAACGAAAATAGAATTTTTATATTGTCCCATATATTTTATGATATGATAATTTACGATTTTATGACATTTTACGATTGGTTTAAAAAAACGGTAACATTTTATAAATTTTTCGCTATATATATGTATAGCGCATCAATGCTTCAAAAATAGCTTAGTAATCACTCAAAAGACTTAAGAATTCAACAATAAATAACAAAGTATAATTAACAATTTTTGGCCAAAAACTATTAACATTTCGTTTCTAAGTGTATACTTTGATATTTTTATTTAAATCCTGCGCTAAGCGCTTTTTAATGTTAAAAACGCTTTATATTTATTTCAGCTAAACTGTAAAAATATACACCCCAAAGCTAGACCGACCGTGCAGTGTAATTCCTAAAGTGAATTCAAACTTTGCCTAGAATTCAAGCTGTTGCCAAAAATTAGCTTAAAAAGCAAGTGAAGAGAACTTCCCGAGCTTTTCGCGCGAAAGCGATAGTTGGCGGGCTTTTAAGCTAAAATTATTAAGCGCAACTTGCACGAGCGTGTTGGTACAGTTCGGTAGAACCAAGTTTGAACTTTGATCGTTTCTTCTAGTATGTAGTATTATATGTATTAATTTGGAGCTTTCCTTTGGATAACAGGCATACATATATCGGTTGCTTATCGAAACACATAAAATATCTGCACTGAATCATTCCTTGAGGTTAAAAAAGACGCGTTGCGATTTCTAAAGACTTGGGACAGTCGATTATATTTCTTTTCAAATAGGAATAGAATATACGAGTAAAAATGCCGTAGAATTGCGGCCGTTCCTGCCCAACTAAATGTTAGAACGTAAATTCTGAAACATTCTTTTGTCCTCATTGTGTTCACAATTGTACTTAAATATTGTTCATTTTCACTAAGCATCATTATTTAAATAACCGTAAAATAACTATTATTAAATATGAGTTTATTCAGAATACCTATATAATTATATACAATACCTACTACATGTATGGTCCGGCATATTAAGTGATGAGCCTAACGTTATTCAAACCATTAAATAAAATAGTTGCCACACGTGAGATGGCCCACGTTAGACCACCAAAATGGTTACCGGAAGGGCAATGAGGAGGTTACCGAAGTAGAGGCAGACCATAGTTCCAATGATTCGCTAACTTTCAAGAACATTTGAGATATATGAGTAGAAAAATTAGGAAGAAAAGAGACAGCTGAAGGTAGATCTTTCTTGAAGTTAATCATATACTTATTTGTTTACTTTGTATTGTATTAAGATATTATAAGGAATTTAAATTATTACATACACAAATCGAATTTTATAATGAGGGTAAGCATTGTTGGAACTTATGTTAATTGTCGAAAAAAAATCAGATAAAAAATTTCTTTTAAGAAATTCATACGAGAGGATGTCTTTCATTCATTATTTTTGATTTTTGATTAAGAAGGTTGCTACACAGAATAATTGGAATTTATTAAGGCAAATATAGTTCATACACAAAATCCGTACCTAGTGTAAAAAGGTAAAATTGCCGTCAATGTAGCGGCTAGATCTAGCCCAATGTCAGGTTTACTTACCCTAACGATTAATTAAGAGTCACAAAAGCATTGAGAATTAATTTCGAAAGTATGGAATACATTTTAATCTTTAAATTCCTTTGTTCTAAATCGACATGCTTGCTTCATAAAGCTTCGATTATTGAAGAAATTCTTTCGCAAACGTCGCGACCTTTCAGGCCGATCCTTGCATTTTATGAAAAAAGTAAATTTAAATATTAAGTAATGAATGGTACAAATAAATGGGGGTTGAATTTCATGAATGAATTCGCGGACCTTTAAGACTTTTAACGAGTCTCGTTCGGGTGCTTTCCGAACTCTTATAAAAGGATCACGATAAAAGTATTAGGGCTTGTTATATGGTAAGGTACGCAGAGACAGTTGAAATGGTAGAGTACGGAGATTAAGCAACTTTTCCATTTAAAACAAATGTATATGTATACAATTATTACTAACATAATATACTAAAAACGTAACGTAATATAACATGACGCCTGTAATTCTCGAAGAGGTATGCAGAGGAATGTATGTAGAACACTCCCACATTTCTCCAGTTACGTTTACGTCTCGCTATGTAATAGTTGGTCAGTTTATTGCCATACACTGGGGACATATCCTGACTCTGCGCCACTACTAGAAAATCTAATTTAGAAAATTTAGTAGCGCCCGACCCGGGAATCGACCCCAGGGCCTCCCGTTCGGCAGTCGCACTTGCAACTAGCACGACCACGGAGGCAGTCAAATATATGCTAGTATTGATTATCGCATAAATGTAAAGACTTAGATGTCGAATTTCTCTATTGTCTGTATCAAACTATGGGAGATCGAAATAAGAAATCATTCACTGCTTAATTATATGTTTTTTATTCATTTGTCATTACTATACTACTTTATGAATGTACCAACTGCTGTTTGGTACAAACATGAGCGTTTATTATTTACGCTTTTTTACAACTACAATCATTTTTTATAAAATAGTTCGACAACACTATCGCAAGAGCGAGTCGCAATATCTATTTGCATCGGTTCGAATAAGTCTTTACAAGCAGTCCATTATCAGATCGGGTGAGAAAAAAAATTAATTGTATGCTAAGATTCGATTATTATTCGATAAGGAAGCTCATTTTGCTTCATTTCCGCCATAATCCTACATGAAAAATTATCTTTGCCTTTCGCGTCCGGGTGGTATGCATTATTAAAATACATAAGTACCTCCTGATAAAGTAAAATATGCACGTAGGTACATATGTACCTATATGTACCTTCGAGGCGTAAGCGAAACTTATTCGGTTGATTTGAAGTTTCATAAGAGTTTAAATGGGGTGCTTAAACTGAAGACCTTAAAATTTCAATATGAGCTGTTTTAAAATTTTATGGCATTGTTATTATTTTTAAACATATTTTAAGAGTCTTCCGACTCCAGGCGCGGCCTACTCAGGGACTGGTGATTATGAGTTGCAAATTTCTACAATCTTTTTCGTAATTGCAATGTATTTAAAGCTGTAGGCCCCCCATGTTACCTATTGCTAAAGCTTATCAGAAGCCTCAATGGTGATTAAAAGCGTTCTACAGACATAAGCCACTAACCCCTAACTTCTTTCAATCATACTAGAATAGAGGAGTCTAAACTTTGTTTAGTCGTGAGAGAGACGCAGTCCAGCAAGGAGACGTAAACATATGTATTTATAATTACTATTATCAAATTATAGTTACTATTATCAAGATATTCTTAGGGGTACACAGATAATCCTACATCAGTTTATTAATGTTTTTGCTGTTATGTTCCTTTGCAATTAACTAACATTGTATTGAGTATTGAAGAAACTTAGCAACATTCTGAAGCGTTTATTTTAATCACAAAATTAGGTTTTATTAACAGTATCTGAAGACATTGATTTATTAACAGTATCTGGGAGTGTTCTATATTCGTCTGCCTACCTCTTCGTGGCTTACAGGCGTGTTACGTTTTTATCTGAATCCAAGCGAAATAATATGAGCGACATTCTAGAACAAAATTAAATTAGCAAGCAGACGATTTATATAATGTTAATGGTCAGTTATGTATAATATTAAGACTAAAGGAAGCATTGTCAGCTTCGTAGCCAGTCTTCTTTACAAACGAGTCATGTTCGTCTGTTTTAAAAATGTATGAATAACTATATCAACACCCAGGATTTTATCGTACTAAGCTTTAAATGCAATTTAATATTATATTTGCATTAAACGTTGAATAAACAAAAATTATATTCGTATACTATTGCGAGCTAACAATGACATTTTGACGTGACGTAAGAAGTGTAGCTACTATAAATTATTCAGAAGACTTACCTAGAAGGTATACCTAATCACTATCTCATAATACAAGTTCATACGGAATGTTACGATAAGCACCGTTTTACATAAATATTATCTCTAACGAGACCGAAAGCTCGTAACGCTATCCAATAAAAAATAACCATAACAGTTAGTTATCTTTACAACTTCACCATAGATTAATGGTCGGTCACGTTAACAAGGATGATATCGCCCTATGATTGTTTTACGATGATATAAAATAGTCCGTCTCACAATTTGTTTAACAGACACGAGCGAGAGGGTAATGTAACGAAATAAGAAATTACAAAAATTGTATTTTTCATTTTCATATTTTAAGGTAACAGGACAGAAGGTTAACAGTTGACTGCATCGAGGTTATCGCCACATTGCAGGCCCGCACTGAAGTTTTCTAGAGTGTTCTAACATAATTCTATAAGTATTTCTTTAAATTCGGATTGAAGATACCTGTCAGAAAGGCGGAGATCATAATATATCGGATCTCATTAATATAGAAGTGCGACCTTGACGAAGAAATAAACCACAGACCTGGTGTACCAGTGCTGTAGCATCATAGGCTTTTGGCCGATTAGATCCAAGGTCCGCTGCTCAGTCGTCAGGATATTGGCTACAAAGATTTTCAGAGCGATGTTTGTGGATAAAATTTTATACTCTGCAGAAATGTTAACTGTTATACCACGGTCGCCTCCGCATGCGCAAACGTTCCCACCTTCGAGGTTTACGTGAAATTCTGCAGCGGCGGCGGTCAGATCGTACGTGAATCATCGAAGTGCTACGAAGAGCCGATATGGGTGGCATGGCGGCTTATCTAATGCCACCAAAACTTCTGTGATGCGAATAAGTATCCCGGATGGCGAAGCAACGACTAGTGAAGCAGTTATTTTATTCAGAAAACGAGGAGAACAAGCGTGAGTATAGCGAACAACTCCTCAAAGTTAAAGATGTGCTGAACTGGCCCCACGAAGAAGCCATCTATAGAGACTTAAAATTGTATCATCAGGCCGCCGTCCGATTTTGACGTTCAAGAGCGCTTCGAGAATCGCCAAACACGACGAATTGAAATCCCGTCCATCTGCGCATATTAACTACATATAATGATGAAAACAGTGTGTTAACATGTCCGCAGTGTTAGCGGATTTTGACAAACAAGATTGGTTACATAATCCACATGAGTGCGCACCGACGAAATCGTAAATAATTCAGTCGCCATAGCCGAAATCGGTCCGCTTACACAACTACAATAATACATAATACAGTACTCATCAGAGAAAACTTAGATATATAAATGGAAAATAATTCTAATTTCATATGTAAATTCATGTCATGTCGTAATTACGGATACTTGTAATTAACATCGTAACTAACATGATTGAAATAAATTATTATTATGTAGGTTGTATTGGAACCAACCCATAGTTCTGTGAATATTTATACTTTATAGTTGGAACTGTTTGATTAATTGCCACAGAAAAAAAAATTTGTCCATCTAGTGACAGTTCACATATAACAATTTCCGGACATATTTTGGACAACTCACCATCAGCCGCACCGTTCATTCGATTATCGACGTTACAGCTTGGAGTTAGTTGTTGCATTTGCATGTAGGTTTATAACAAACGAATAGAGGTTAGCGTGTGAAGTAAACAACTCATAAATTAACGTGGCGTGGACATTCCTGCACTCAGCCGTTGATAGATTGACCGAATATTGTAAACAGGACAATAAAAACTGGATAGTACACCCCGTCTCTCTATTTAGAATTCGATTAATTGCCTGACTTTTTCTTTATGTAAACGTAATAAAATCGATGCTTTCTTGTAAAATATAAGGGACTAGTAGTATGTTACGCGCGCGATATAGAGAAGAAAAAATCTCATAAACCAGTCGAAACTAAATACACACTTTTTCAAGGCTCCATGAGAGAGAAACGGATAAAAGAGAAAATAAAGACACAAAACATTCAAAGCATATAGAATCGATACGTTAAAAAAGAAAGAAATCACGAAAAATGGACAATTTAACTTTTTTAATTAAAACAAGCGCCGCGGGTGTATTTTGACCCATATTGCGGCCATACGCGACGGTGTGTTCAAACGAAAACATGGAATATCAATAGTTTGCATATTTGTGTCTTCTGGGTTACAAAAACCACCATGTGCAAAGCGGACTAGATGCTGGGTATAATTGGGGCAATAATATTCATACTAGATGACGATATGTCTCCTAAAACGTATACAAAGTGTAAGATAGATGATAAAATGTTAAGCAAAAAATATGTCCGTATCATCTTAAATAATTGTTAGTTTTCTTCGTATTCTTATCCATCCTAGATATCAATGGAAAATGATTAGAACCCAGAATTGCTCACCTATGCCTTGAAGGACGCTAAAAAATGATATGTTCAAAACAAGTTAAAATGACATTTGAAAAATACCTGAAAAAATCTAATTTGAAACATTTGTGTTACTTAGTGAATGGGACCACCGGATAGAGTGAATAAACACCGGATAAAATGAACGAAACGCTCAATACTCAATACCGGCATAAACCTGTCGATAAAAAAATATCAAACATAAGTTAAGTCCCATTGGAAACTAAGAACGACTGACGAGCTGCCTCAGCACCGTAATGTTTAGCGACAATATGAATACTGTAAGTTCGATCTAATGAAACCATTAAGAAACGGGATAAGTTGAATAATTTAATATGAATTATAAGTACATATATGTACATATTTACGAAGGCAAATGATTACATGCACATTAGTTTATATTATCGAAAGTTTGTATCTTTTCATTCTACACTAGACAAACCAGTAACCTTGTCCTAATTAAACTCGAGATCGACTCCTTCTAGCAAAGTTGACGTTGACGCGCCCACTGACCGTACAGCCTGCTGTTGCAAGTGCTCAAGTAGGCCCGAAGTCGGCCGAACTCTGCCGAATAAGCCCGAAGTTGCAAGCGATCAATACCCCGCCCAACCGCGCTGTGCGTCAATTTCAGGGCCAAAAGTCACTCTTTCGGCAAAGGTTAGAAACTTAGTGCGATTAGTCGCTGGTTCTATGCTGCCAAAGTATTTTCTTTAGACCTGCTAAAAAGGTATGTTAGACCATTATTTAAAAAAAGCAATATTTAACCATTTAATATCCTTTATTTGTTTCAAATTTATATCACCTAAGTGCATATGATGTTTTTAAAATTATAGTAATATTTTTTCCTGCTTTCAAAATAGAATTGTCATCAATTTATTGCAGGGCAGTGCTGACTCATGAAGTAAAATTGTTAAGAAAATGTTCTAACATGATATAAAGTTATGTCAAACAATATCTTTATATTAATGTAAGATTTAAATGATCATATCAGTACCGCGTCGGTAAATCTCCTACACTTGACGCTTACTCCACAGGTCAGAGACGTCGATTCCAAACCGCCACGCCGTCGTGGCCCGCTACAAGTTCTAATACCGAATCGGAACCGCGCTCTAATATTTGATTATTGAAAATATTTTCTGTTTCTTTATTAAAATATCTTTAATTAATTTTAATGCCGTGGACATCCACAACAGTGGACATCCGCAACACAAGGTACGCTAGAGTGAAACTAACGATCTAATGTTTTTGTATGTTCTCGAGTTATAAATATGTAATTAAATATTTTTACTTTCTTTTGAAACCAGCTCAATATGCACGAGTCTAAGATTAATGGTTTATTTATCAACTCAAGATCACATTTGTATTTCCTCAGAGGAGCAGGGAGAGGTGTGTAGTATGCTATGATTACCTTGAAATAGAGGGTAAGCATATTATCACAAACCAGGCATAAATCAATCTCAGTGCTGTTAGTGGGGATTTTAAGTCAGAAAAACCCGATAATACTTAGCAGGACCCCAGGAGTATACCCAGTTTCATTTGCTCAGTTGCGCTTGTTACAGCTAGACCCACGAGACAGTTATATAGGTACATATATACAGTTATGCCTACAAACTATTTTTGTAGTAACTAACTAGGTATATTTTATAATAATCGTAATGTTATTTATTTTCGTATACACCAATCTTGATTGCACACGCGTTCTAGGACTTGACACGCAAATAATCCATTGTACTGTCGATGCTGATCGGCGCTAGGGCTTTCTACTAAAGCCAATTCAGATAACAAATTCGATAAGTGCGAGATTTCTTTTCTATTTGAAAAGGTTCGAAGTGAGTCATGGGCGAAGGCTAGGGTTCGCACCGTGAAACGCGAAATTAACACGTCGCTGCAGAGCTTTGGAATGACCCTGTTTACAGAATATGGACATTTCGTGAAATCTACATAACTAAATCTCTAGGTCGCATTATCTGAGCGTGCCAGTCTTTATTTCACATATAATGTCTCGTGACATGATAACATAATTTTGCTACAAATCACTACGCCCACTGGCCGTATCGCTACTACGCACATTATGGTTTTCTAATTTCTAACATTTTCTAATAAACAAAGCAAAATTATAATGTTACTATTAGCTAACGCGAACAAGATCACTATCCATAGTGTTAAAATCACGCAAACTTGTTATATACACTGGAGACTTCTAACGACATACATAGCATGCTACAGTGAAGGTTTTTCTACACTGTAATGTTTGAAAAGCATGCAAATTTATTGTCACAAGTGATAATAATGATTACAGTAATACTTGATTCAATGGAACGCTCTACTTTGGATTCGATGCAAAAACACAATGATCGCGACTATGTCTTTTTAAAACAGTATTTCAGTCTTAAAGAATTTAATCAATTAGAAGTCGTAAAAGATTAATAATAAGGATACACAATAACACAAGGCACACTCGAAGAGGCAGGATTTTAGTAATACTTCAGGTTTGAACGTGTATGCTTAAAGTCTGACGTCATTGCAGTGTGCCACTTTCATAACATAGTAAATACTGGTCATTTGTTCATCTTAAGGAGATAATAAAATATGATAGGTGTACAATTTCTTCAATACGTACAATTAACGTAGAGGGCGTTAAAAACGCGCGTAATCCGAGACCGGTAGGGGTTGTAACGAAATTCCCGTAGCGCATGCATCGTGAATTTACGGCACACGGGAGGCTAAGTTGTGTACTTTAGTGTGGTAAGCTTTTACTCGTTGCCTTAAATCGCAAGATAAGGCGAACATTTCAGATTTGAATTAAAATAACAACATGTTTAACATACACAATAAAATATCGAAATATTTGGTATTGTCTTGAAATATAACCCAACACAAGTCAATAAAATAATATCTAGAATGTATTACCTAAATTATAACGAGTATGAATTTCTAAAAATGCATAAAAACAAAACTTTAAATCACCTCTTTATGATAATTGCTCATTAAAACCCGTTGACATCATAAACCTCATTCTGCTTAAGTTTCTGAAGTATCATTATCGTATCGGTCGTATCGGTCCTTCGCCTTTTGAGAATGTTATTTTAAACAGTTGTGACAATTATATAAATACATATACATATAATAACGCAAAAAGAGAAAATAGTTAAACGCAAGTATACGACCACTTGTACCATACGCTGGTGCGGTCTAGAGGCCGGAGTAGAACATGGTGGTCGCGGGCCTACCGCCATATGATAGTGATCCAAACATGTTAGAATGGTGTATTGTAAGTATAAAGTATAGTAACGTAACGTAACATCACGCCTGTAATCCCCGAAGAGGTAGACAGAGGAAAGTAGAACACTCCCCCGTTTTCCCAGTTACGTTGAGTCCCACTATGGAATATATGGTGAGCCTATTGCCCTACACCGGGAATATATCCAGACCCCGAACCACTACTAGAAAATCTAAATTAGCAAAATTTTTTTAGTGTCCGACCCGGGAATTGAACCCAGGACCTCCCGATCGGCAGTCGCACTTGCAACCAACACGACCAAGCAGTCAAAATGTCAAAAAAAAATTGAACAATCTATAACAATTTCAAAATACGAATATTTCAAACGGTCGTCACAATGTGTGTTCGTATGTACCTCACGTCGGTACCTATAGAAAAGTTTGTAAGTCGGTACATAAAATTCTTTCGATTGGCTCGTTCTTGTATGAAAACATCAGTCTTAAACTAAACAAATAGGTACAATATAATTGCACAATCGTCTCGGAAAATTTAAAAGCGATTTCAGTAATTGGAATAGCTTCACGAAAGTTCTTCATATTTCTTGAGTATAAATTGAGTTCACTTTTGAAACAAGTAGTAGAAACTTACCATTATTTGCAAATAGCCAAAATAATAACGAACTAAACATTTCTGTCCTGTTACTTGCTGTTAGCAACGAATGTTTCAACGAAGGAGAATCGATAATACTACATTCATTTATATATTGAAGGTTCTGTCAGAAGGAGAATATTACGAACTGTTTTATTATTACTGCTACGAATTTTAAATCCTCCGAGTCGTGGCGGAACAAGAATACATTCCTCGTACCCGTGCCAGGATACACGATGTCGTAAGAGGCGACTCAACAGGGCGCTGGCAGATTGCGGTATGACGCGTTCTACCTAAGTTCAGCTAAATGTCCTAGCAGTCTATGGGCAGCAGCGTGCCCAGCGTGGGCATTACAGGCAGAACTCCTCAGGGGAAGCTCATGTGCAGCAGTGGGCTGCAATAGGCCGATGAAGATGATCATCATCATGGATTTTAAATAAGGTTAATAACAAAATAGTGAAGAAATGAATCAAAATTGATAACATAAAATATTTCATATCTCACGCTTTCAAGAAATAGGAAATACACAAAATGGTGAGTGAATAATTGTATCGGTTGAATGAATTAGGTAATATTTTCTTTCTTGGGTGGAATAATGATGTAGATGGAAAAGTTGCAGTATTTATAGATATTACAGCTTAGCGTACCCGTTGAAGATGTAATGCCGTAAGCTTGACAAACAGCGACAGATGCGTCGGCGTTTGAGGGAAAATCTTAATCCCATCTTAAATAATGACGTAACAAATAACTTTACTGTAAATCTCTGCAGCCAGAAGCTATGTCTTAACCATGTCAATAAAACATAGAAAATAAACTTAGAATCGGTAAAATCGGTAGGTGATCTCCTATTGCAATGTCAACGGATGACTTTCCTGCAAGAGATAAACCACTTGCAAATTGAATAATAGAGAATTAATCTGCGATGAAAATTCTCCAACAAGACTAAGCACAGTTTTATGAAAATTACATAACACTTGTGACGACAGCCTAATGTTACTGATAAAACTGGCCATAAAATATAGTGAGCTGTGTTGAACTTAATATGATCACTACCGTTACTATTTCAAAGTGACGATGATATTACATCAAGAATTGTCAATTAATAGAGTTTGTGTACGAGCTTAGACCAGTGCTTTTGAAATTTAGAATCATATACTACACTAAAAACACAGAAATCCAATTACACTAAC
>DWDW01000121.1:0-18008 GCA_018245635.1 Mimoniades versicolor eupheme | reverse complement strand
GGTAGTTTCATCTTGACGTACAAAAAGTGTTGTAATGAACCAATTTTGAATAAATGATATTTGAATTTGAAATTTGATGATCATGAACAAGACCCAGTTGAATGAATATAGCAACGGCCAATAAAGACCCATATTTTGGAATTTCCATGAGTTATTATAAATTAAGTTTCATCACAAAAAAGCGTCGTTTTATAACAAGTAAGGTAACTACAGTTTTATTAATAAAAAGTATTTTTCAATCATTTCGGTGCTGACGAGACACAAAAAAGGAAATCGTTAACGAGGGTGTATGTACTCCACGGAAGCTTACGCTGAAAAAGTTTCGGCAGAATTGAAAACTCCTTCAATTAGCGAATGCAGTTACTATTAAAGCAAAGAGAACTAAAAACGGTATATGCAAGCAAATAATAGGCGTATGGCCACCACGGTACACTCGCAAGAATGTCCGCCGTGTACCGCACGTTGCGGTCAGGTATCTGGATTCCCGAACCGGGGGTTCGACATAAAAAAGCAAGCAACCAAAAAGTACGACGTCAATACCCGTCAAATTCTCATTGTCATTCACCGCAATCAACCTGTCTCAAATGACGTTATAAAAGAAACCCGTCTTACCTACTGATTTATTTATAACTAAAAGTTTAAACCGTTTCGTCGCATTGATTCATTATAAAATATATAAAAGCATGCGCGCGGAGTCAACGGAGGAGCGTGGCTGGCAAAAACTCGCCGGACCGCCAACTTACAGAATCGAGAACGAGTGCAATCCGGAAGCGATGCCTCAGTATTTTCAGGTTATGTATAACGCGTTTCTTATAAATTATTTATTATGGACCCTTATTGGTAGGAGCGCGAGTTTGTCTTTTTGCTCAAAATACAATGGATGCCCGACGTCGTGCGGACCAGTGAAGTCTCGATGTAAATTATGGTCCTCGCCGTTTTAATTGAATGTTTCTTGTTTGTGACATTTGTGGTTAAAACTACGCTGAAACGGGTCTCGCGACGCGTTTTCTTCACGTCATATAAAAGTATTCTCACTAAAAAAAGTAAGCAATGTGCTTAGGTATTAGAAGATCTTATATTTCCGTCAGCGAAGCTATTTTCCACTTTTTACATTAAATGAATCTATGGTTACACATTCTGCAATACTTACAAAGACATATAAGTAGATTAAATAGTTCAGATATTTCTAGTTAAGGACTACATTTATTAATGATCCTCTTATTATGTATTGGTAGAAGTAGGTGCTTGAAGTTTTACTATAAGTTTTGTACAGGCGCTTTTGCGTTGAATCGATCTAGAGCTCTTACGTAAAACATCGGTAATATAATGGCGATATAATCTTCTCTTCTTTTTTCAGATATCTGTTAGTGTTTTGGAAGGTCGGAATTACACTTGGCTTAATCCGAGATCTGCTAGTTCCTTCGTAGTTGTGATGCTTGGAAAAAAGAAATATCGAACAAGCATTAGGAGGAATAAGCAAGAGCCTCATTATAGAGAAGTACCTTTTATTTATTTTTGGTTATATTATTTTAGATAGTGTCCAACAGTCCAAATGACCCATTGGTCTATCCTTAGACTTGTAGTCACGTTGATGTTTGTCTCAGAATATTTCAATATTATTATTATGAAATCGATGAGGCGCACTCTTTTCCATTTGATAAATATGAACGCTATTATAAAATAGGGAGAGGGTCAGTACCTACATACAAAATATGTATATTGTGAGGCGCAAAGCAACCTGCATGTAACGGGAATTCAGCTTGCTATACGAATTTATTTTCATGCCATATAAGTGGATGGACACAAAAAAGAGCTCGGATTTTAAAATACATACTTAATAAAAATACTGTTATAGTACTGATCTGCTGCTGGTAGCACGTGGCCACTACGTGCCCTACCGTAATTTCGGCATTACCTAAGCTCGTACAGCTAGTCTTAACACCCGTTTCGGTTCCAGCGTATATCTAACATGAAATAATGGCATAATATAATATTGATCAAGCAAAAATCTGTATTTACTTTATGTGTGCCATGAGTATTTGTTCATATTTCCGCAATATGGACTTGATAGACATTTATTTTTATAGTACCGGTTCAGCGGATAATTTGAATAGATAAATTAACTCGATTCGATTATATCGATATGTTTTTTTTATCTTATCAAAACCCTAACAGATGCACTCTTACTTAGATTAAGTATAAATAGGTGCTTGCTCAGTTGCAACCCTCGAACTTTACAAAGATTTCCTTAACGGTGAAGCACAATAATTTTGTAATGAGGCCTAAACAACTTTATTCCAGTGCTTCGTATTTGAAATGTATACAACGATACATGATCTTCAACGATCTACTCTATACATAACAGTGATGGAGCCGCGATGCTGTTCTCCCGCTCGTCTGCTCGGCGAGACCAATATTGATTTTCTAACATTATGGCACCAACTGTGTAAGTTACTTGAAATCTCTTCTCTTTCTGTTCTTTTGCTAATAAACAATTCCCGACAATGTGTACACTTGTATCGTCTCGTGTTGCGACACATAATCGTTAATCAGACCTCCCGTAATTGCGCTGTCCACCACGCGACCTGCGAATAAGAGGTAAGGTAGTCAGATATATTGAAGTTATTACAAAAATAATATGTCCACGTCTATCTAGGCACGATTATGGCAACACGATTACTTTTTTTCTCCGACCCTTTCATCGTTCCACAGTTGGATGGGATTAGAATTTGAACACTAGGATTTGAACCCATGCTGCCGAAGTGAGAGGTCGAATTTCAAACCACTAGGCTGTCAACGTCTATATATAAAACTATTATTCGTACGCATGTACTATAACTGCTTGTGATTTATAATAGGAAAATCACTAAGGTGAAGTAGCATCGAACACAGAGTTTTTTAAGACTAGTTATTAAGTATTTCTTAAAGTAAGAACTGAATATAATTTGGTTCAACAAGTTTTTTCCTATACGATGTAATTATGCCGACCACAATCTGGTGGTGACAGTGAAATGAAATATAAAATTCTATACTCTTTTATAGTATTATAATTTATTTTGAAGTTACATTACATATAGGTACATATGTATTGTTAGATACGGTAAAACATTTAAATACAGTAACCGTGACATTTGGTACCCTGAAACTTATCGTGTAGCTGGTTTCAGGATGTACTCGTATTTCGAAAGAACGTTTAGGACAATCTGTTACCTAATCTATTCAAGTATATTGTCATAAATGTCTCTACATACAACGAATTTAAATTCTAGATATCTATTTGCTATATAAATTTCCGCTACCCGAGTGCAGTATTCCTATATCTTATTTCAGCTTTTCTAACTTACTGAATATAAATTTTATTCTTAAAAAATGCCCGAACTTCTACATTCTAGGGATTTATTACATAATATCGTATTCACCGGAGCGTGCGGTCGCGCACCGACAAGTTCTCTCGCAGAAGCGGGCAAAGTAATATTTTATCACCCATTTCAAACCCCTGTAACCTCCTTCGAATCGAGATGTATTATATAGGTACACAAAATTTTCTGAAATAAATCATACAAATTTTTTATGCCGTGGAAATGGTGAAATGTGAACTAGAGTTTAAAACTTAAAAATCTAAGTTGATTTATTAGTTTCAAATTTCGTCCATTTATCATACAATCAGCCACTTGTAGGTCGTGATTAAGAATCTATAAGACCTCTAATAATTCTATATACTGAAAACTTTGAATACAGTGAATAGAAAACATTAAGAATTAAGTGGTGAAAATTTCAACAGCGGTAGTTTCAAAACAAACAGATTTACACGATGTTGACTTTTTGCATTATTATGTTAACCACATTGATAACTTTAACATCTACATTTTATACAAATCAAGATAACATATTAGTAATGATAATTAAACGCTATTATTAAGTTAAAGTATAAAACATACATTACATCTAGTAGTGTCTCGTAATCTGGATATTTACCCGGTGTATGGCAATAGGCTTACCACCACCTCTTCCATAGTGGGACGTACACCTAACTGATGAAACGAGAGTGTTCTAACATTCCTTTGTCTACCTCTTCGGGGATTGCAGGCTTGATGTCGTTTTTTTAAATTTTAAAATAAGAATGTTATTTTATGATCTAAGAATGCCTACAAGATATCCACCCCTTTTTTTACATTTACGTTTTTTAGCACGATTACCACTTAAATGTATTATCTGAATGTTCAGAAAATTTTCTATTATTTATTGTATTCTTGTATCTAGATAATCGGTATAACTCTATAAACTGTCGTAACTTAGTATGAGAAAGATTTCTCTGATGATTTTATAACTTGTTACCTCATATATTGTTAAAAATTTAACCTTGCTGTTATATCAGTTTTAAATGACGTCCTGCATTAACAATGAATGATAATTGAATACTAATAAGATATTTGGCTTATTGCAATAAATTGAGATTAACAACTTGAAATATTTCAGATCATAGAGTATTACGGAAATGGCTGCAGTTGTCACATCCTCGCAATGTATCGACTGGTTCCGTGGGTTGTCTGAAGGTGGAAATAACGATTACCTGTATGAGTCATTTGCAAGGGAAGCTTCCTGGTATAATAGACAATAATGCAATAATGTAAGTATGACGTCAACCTCGACATTCCTCGATGTTCGGGGCACATTGCATTGCAACATGTATTAGTGAACGTCTTTATAACGCTCACTCTACTTATACGAACAATTATATCTTATTACAACTGTATCTACCAAAATATCTCCCTTGAATTGCTAGGAAAAATTGATAAACGTGTTCTAAAAGATTCAGTGATTTTCCAGACAATGAGTGGCTACGTGGGAAAATGTCCTGCATATACACAATATTTTTTACCTTCCAGAAATTATTTTATGTCGTCCGGCTCGGAGCAGCAACAAGCAAACTACATAATCACAGTACAGGGTGCATTCGGCATTTCATATAAATCTCGTTATCAAAACGATCGAAATCACTATGCAAAAGCTCCCAATACTTTTGTTAGGATTCTCTTTTGTGGACTGCAGGTAGGTACAAAGTTAGTCCATTTCTCAGTAGATTATTTAGTTTTTCGTAACCATCATATGTTTTAGACGAGATGGTAATTTAAATATAGCTGCAAAAATGTGCTAATAATATAGCTTAGGAACATTTTGCATAAGACATCAACTTATTTCGGTAATGCATTAGTTTTCCAAATTCATTGGTCCGGATATGCAATAATGCGCAGAGCATTTTAAGTACAATTCTTTTTCTGGTTTGAACATGTATTGTATAAAATATTGTAAAGATGGGCTCATAAAAAATAGCAATATACTTATTGATATCATGATTTGGTATTGACAGCTTATTCTATAAATCTAGGCAAAAACAGCAGTTCAAAATCGTAGCAGCAATCCAACGTACTGTGAACAGATTTCAATGGTGGAAATGTTTCCCAATTCCAATCAGACGATTCGTATAGAAATGTGTTCAGCGGACGCTTACACAAGCCGACCAATAGGAACCACATTCTTGAACTTGGACCATATTTCACATGATGGGGAAAATGGTAAATTTTGTACTGTAATCCACGACCGTAATACCCGCAGAGGTACGCAGATGAGTGTAGTGCACTTCCACGTTCCATCAGTTACGTCCCTATGGATTAGATGGTAGGTGATAAGATACATATCCGGACTCCGAGATACTACATACGTATTAGAATATCTAATTTAGAAAAACCCAATAGCCCCCAACCCGGGGTTAGAACCCAGGACCTCTCGATCGGCAGTCGCGCTCGCAACCAACAGCTACAAACATAAGTAATTAATACTATCTTATATTTTTTGATGGATGAAAGTATTGTGTCTAAAAATAATAAAGAGAGTTGCTGGAACTGTAAGCATAAAGTTATAATATCAGAGATTTATTTTACATAGTTACATTGTGTCAAGAATACGCTTTTACTTTTTACTATGTATAAATTAGAGTTGTGGGATACTTTGAGAGATGCTTAGCAGTGAAAAACTGGCAGGTGACGTGATGTAAACGCTATATTCGAATTGCTCATTGGAAATATATTGCAAGCCTGTCAATATTTTGTCCTGTTACAAGGGTTTTTGCCAACATTCGGACCATCTTTGCTGCCAGTGTACGGGCAGACCTGTCCGGGAAGTGTTTCTGTGACCGGCGATAGTCCATACTACCGAGGATCTCTATTACTGTCCCTCAGTACCATTGTTCCATATTACCAGGAAACCGTTGGAAGTATAAGTGTCGAGCCCGTTTCTCCGATACCTGTGGTAACGTTTGGTGTTTTATTGTCTGAAAAATAAATTTATTTAAGAGATTATACTATATTGCGCTTCTAATAAAACGTTAACGGAATCTGAATGTTAGTAACAACACACATTACAACATTTAATTAATGCGTAAATGACACCTTTACTAATGCGACATGATATAGAAAGGTATCTACACATCAGATTGGACATAAGTGATAAATAAATGTACAGATTGGTGGCTAAAATGCTTGCAATATCGATGTGCATGAACCATTTCGTCCATATAGGACATCTTGTCTCAGAGACACGCTTACTAAATCGTTGTGTTTTCCAGCCTTGTGTGACGTAAATTCTGTTCGATATTTTAACACCTATGTTAGAGATACAGAGTCAAAAATGTAAAATAAATGTGCTTAACAATATTTGAGACATACAGAATATTATTATAACATTTTTATAAAAACTAACAGGAAAATCTGTGGATGTTGAGAGATTTTTGCATTTTCTGTGCTATTTTTGAAGTGTCTATGCTAGACATCCGAGTCTCGAGCCATTTTTGCGGAGTCGCAATGACGATTGGCGAGCTTCCAACTGTAGATATGACTGAAGAAGGTGAAATATAAAAATACATTTTTATTTTACTTCGGTTATTTTACTTATTACTAACGAGATGCGTTCACGTATTTCCAGACTTCACATCCGTGATGAATGAAATAAGTAAGTGTACACAAAGTTGTAAGTAGGCGAACTTGAAATATCCTATTTCTTATTTATGTGATGTCAATAATCTTTTTAAAATAAGATAATATTAAATAAGTAATTCTGTCTAAGACTTTATGGACAAAATAAATGAAGCAAATGCGTTTACCTGCAATATGTAGGTACTCGTAGATGCATCCGACGTTGAGCGTCCGACTACATTTAATGGTCGAATGAAATCGTAATTGGTTATATGTGGGAATGTACTACACTCCTCTGCCTATCTCTTCGGAGATTACGGGCGAGATGTTACGTACTTTTGCTATTCAAGAGTTTCATTATTATAAAAAAATCGCCTGAAATTTCCATAGACAAACGAATGTATTTCACTAACACGTTTCATCAGTTACGTTTACGTCTCATCATGGAACAGGTGATGAGCTTATTTCCATACAGCGGGTACACTTTCAGACTCCGAGCCACTACTACATAGAAATTTTAACGAAGTAAAAATTGTAGTGAGAAAAATCCAATAGTAAACGACCCTGGATTTGATCCCAGTACCTCTCGTTCGGTGGTCGCGTTCACAATCACTCGACCAACGTAGAAGTCAATTCGTACATTATAATTCATTCGTAACGTATGTAGGGGTAAGATCGGATGAGGAATAAGATCAGATAATTCAAATAACTACCAAACGAGCCAATATTTTTAATTCTGATAACAAAATATACGACTCCATTTTGTCCCGAACCACTGATCCATCGATAGTCGCTGCGATGAGATATAAGTATTTGATAGGCACATAAATAAAACAACATATTTTCGTGTCAAGATTGAATATTTTGAGTGTGAAATAATTTTTTAACATGTATTAGTTAGTTCAATGTGATAAATATATTCGTACGATAACTATAAGGTAAGGTCCGGTTTTACCCCGGGTGGTTGAAGATCAGATTAATATCATCCGATTTTTCCCTGTTGTAATAACGCCAGCTATTGTCAAACTTTTATTTATTGGGTTAGCTTGGCTTACTTATATTTCGTCAACTGTGGAATCTACAATATTTTTTGAATTTTTGGAACTAATGCTGAGCACTGTCGGGTGTGCAACTCTCTCTCCCTCTCTCTATCATTGTCTCTTTTTATCATAATATATAACGAGGGTTGTACAGACACGTGGAAATTATGTGAAAAGGGATTTGTTATTTGTGTTTTTATATATACGTGTGTAATGACTTCATAAAATTTGAGGACGTAACGTAACGCTTAGAGGATGATGATGATCTGTATTTATTTAACAACGCTAGATGAAATAATAGCCTTATTCAGTTGCTTAGTTGATGGACATTAAGTGAGTCCGAAGGTTAGCTGCAGATGCCGCTAGTGATATTTTACGTGAATGTTGCCGCTGCCGCCAATTGCTAAATTAATGAGAGTTGCAGAACATTATGAAGGCACATAAAAAAATATCTTGTCATAGAACGAAAAGGTTTACTTGTGATAGTTTTAGTCTGCGAATTATATTACTAAAAGTTGTATGAAAAAAGGAAAAAGTGCATTTGTAAAGGTACTTACATGAATGTCTACGATATGAATATCTTCATATAATATATAATTTACTATTTTGCACATCATTTATAATTTATTTATGTAATTGTTTTATGTAATTATGTTGTTATGTGTGTTATTTAACTAAGATATTTTTATTTTGGTCTCACTTATAAAAAGCTACGAGAATCTGAGCACCTGTAAATTTGAAAGTTAAACTTCAAATTTCTATGGATAGTTTGAGAAACACAATTACTTCAAACATCGTTTTGCGGGGGAATATCGGATTATTAATGTAAAAAAAGAAATGTGATTGTTATACCGAAACTACCCATTGTTATATAAATTCCTTTAGTACATGTATAAAAGGGATGAAATCGGATATTTCTCTGTGATAATTTTATGCTTTAAGTTACACAGCTGCTTTAGATAGTCGTCCGTTCTTACCCCGCTATGGTCCGATCTTTACCTGTTAATTTCATTATCAAACCTTATACCTTATCTTCACAATTGTATAACCTTATCTTCACAATTGTATAACTTGGCCACCGCTTAAGTGAAAGAAACTACAAAAATACTGCCTGATAGTAAAGTTTTTCCTAAACAATGCAAGACCAACTTTGATTTAAAATCTTCTATAAAAATAAGGGAAAAAATGATGAACTCTTTTCAACTAACCGAAAAATAGTCACACCTTACCCTAACGTACTCTATATCATTACACACTTACAAATTTTCGAGCTAAGAAAATAACCAAGAGCATGGGAATTACAACGTTATAGCGTTTATTAATGTTTCATTACCGCTCCAGTCTTCCTGCCATATGAAATTTGCTTTTCTTTTAATCCCTCAATTTTAAATTTTATCATATTAATTTATTCTTTTTAGAAATCCGCAAACTACACTACACAGGATCATTGAATGTGTTACGAAGTAAATCGGAGTATGGACATCACGACTTCTTTAATAAGTTTCCAGTGTTGCAATCAGCCACTCGACTTCCTGATTACCGTTTCAGAATGTATCGTGATAACGCAATTTGTCGGATTGCTTGCATCTTGGTATATTTTTGTATCTATTTACCTTTATTAACATTATAAATATATAAGTGTTAGTTTGGGAACATTCCAATAAATCATGCAGCTCTAATTTTACCCCAAAGAAATCACACGAGCGTTCACCTTCTATTTCACTGGGTGTGGAACTTTAATAATGAAAAAGTAAAATCACGCCTTTATCTTCTCAAAGAGGTAGGCAGAGGAGTGTAGTACACTTCTACGTGTTACCGGTTACGTTTATGTTCCACCAATAGGTGTCTGTGCCTATTGCCATAGAACGGGTACAAGTTCAGTCTAAGAGCTACTACTACGAATTTCCAGTAAAAGAAATTTTAAAAATCTCTTTAAAACTTAGAGCGCTCTCTTTCCTTTATTTACTTTATGGTATGTACAAATATTCATCCCCTATTTCGCGGATCTTCCTGACACTTGGAGCTTAAATACAAAATTTTACGTATTACGTCCGAACCAACGAAATTTCATACAATACATAAGTAACACAATTGGTAAGAGTGTGAGTAAATAAACGTTGATACTGGTGCTCATGCTCGTTCCGAAGCCCTTGTTGTACTCGTGCTCCTCCTCGTGAACCAAGTTGCGCTTCCATTCTCGCTCGAGTCTATTTGCATTTTTTAATTTTTGGAGGTCCTCTCGCAGCTCCCTACATATGAGACTCTAGCTTCATTTTTGACCAGGTGCGCAATCGATTTTTTTAACCATTGGCGCTTATCAGTGTTCTCCTTAGTAGGAATATTGAATAGGTCTCCAGGAGCTGCGTTGCGAACGTTTTCAACTGTGGAACTGACGTAGTCTACTGGGATGTTCTTCTTGATCCGGATAAGTATCTCAGCATATTTTGACGTTTGACATACGAGTATTTGACCGCCCCTTCCGCTTCGACTTTATAGAAATTTTAAGGCAAAATTCCATAAAGCCAAATTTTTAACAATCAGGAATCTGTCGTTGTTCAAATCGAGAATCAACTAAAAATTTGTGATTGTTCAATGGCCGAAGAATTATTGGATGAATTGAACAGAACTCTAAGTGATGTATCACGTGACATTGAGACATTTATTGAGAATCATGTGTTTTCAAACTACAATAGCGATTACTGTGAACAACAGTACAAAACAGAATTGGATAAGAAACAAGCCGTGTTACAGATTGAAGAGATGGTAAGACAGGATTATAACTGAATAATCAAATTGTTATATTATATCCGGAAAGGTATACACGGTAGATAGTAGTTATACATAGTGGATCAAAAGATAATTCTTGAAGTTTTATGTTGTTTACTATAGCATTTGATAATCCAGGCTAAAAGGGTAGAGTGGAATTCGAAATTCAACACAATTTTCATCAGGCGTCTTTGTTGACTATAAATACTTTGCGTGAAATTATTTTCCAATTTCTGGCAGTTCCATTTATAGGACTTGGCCCGCAGCTAAATGAGAAATGAAGCAACCATCCTGTACTAAATAGAACTTACGTATTTTAATGTAGTATAGTACACTGTAGGTAGTTGCATTCCGGATATTATAAATGTGAGTGTAATTTACGTTCATAATGTATTACGCATATCTTATACTTAGATTTCACCCACAACATCAAAATTATTTAATTTGAATAAAAATTATAACTATTTTAAAGAAATAAAAGAAAGTAACTTCACGCCTGTAATCCCCGAAGAGGTAGGCAGAGGAACGTAGATCATTCCCACGTTTCACCAGTTACTTTTAAGTCCCACGATGGAAGAGGTGGTGAGCCTATTGCCATATACCGGGCACGCATCCAGTCTCCGAGCCACTACTAGAAAAACTAAATTAGAAAATGTTTAGTAGTCCTCGACCCGGGAATCGAACCCAGGACTTCCCGTTCGGCAGTCGCACTTGCAACCAACACGACCAACGAGGCAGTCTCACTCTTTAAAATGACTCATTTTAAAGAAATATATTATGTATGTTTTCATGTGCAGAAACGAATACGCCAGAAACTATTGCAAATGGTTTTAACGTTTTCGTCAGAAGGTACTACACAAGATATTGCAAATGCAGCTAAAAAAATAGTTAAAAACATGGTGGCCGAAGCACATATCTTGATTCGTGATCTCAAAAAGCTTATCTATCAGGTTTTTGGTGTTGTTTATTATCCTCTCATTACTCTCTTCGAGTCTCAACTTCCATCAAGTGCTCGCTTGAAGTGAATTGCCTAATTAATTACCTACTAAAATTAGATTTGCGGGTACAGAAGTGAAATAGAGGTTTCTTATTCTCTGTTTTCTTTTCTTGGTGAATTAGAAATGGATATATTGATGTCACCGATGCGACAAACAGGGTAGCCTCGGTGACCTGAACTTTTTAAATAAAGAAAATTATTTATTCAATATATTTTTGAATACCTGAATTATCACCTGTGCAGCTGCTGTTGTATTGTTATGCTAGAATTCATATTTTGCTTTCAGTCGATCACTGGCTGGCCGGATTTAGTAATTTGGCTTCTGAATGGTACATCTAGAGTCGGATTTTGCAAAATAACTGCCGCTGATATTATACATTCCGATATACCAGAATATTGCGGTAGAAACTGTGGTGGAATACAAACAATATATTTTAAGGTATTTTGGAGTTTGTGCATGTACTGTGTTTCACTGCGATTTCGTTGGTTACATATAACTAAGATCTCATTTGTTGGACGATCGAATAACACTTACCTTCCGGATTATTCTTACCTTACCTTACCTTCTTCGCTTATTAATCTCTACAGTTTATTTTCATTATAACAAATAGAAAATGGGTATGCAGTTCACATAATGTAATCATAGACATTTGTGTCCAATTTTAAAATTTAAACAGATGTTGCTATAATATACACGATCATGCTCTGGCTCCAGCTCGGGCTTGAGCTTGGACGTGGCCAAGAATGCGTTTACGCGGTACAATATAAAATATTTAAGACTATAAATACTAATAATACCGCGTGTTTTCGTTAGCATTTTCAAATTCCGTTAGCAAGTTCCGTTAGCAAATGTTCCAATTAGCATTTTGGCGTATTGAAATAGAAAACACAGTGTTGAACACGTGTAACACATTTCACACGACATCCAAAAGTGTGCTATGTATACATATGCATTTGTAACGACTGTCGCCTCGTGAAAGCCTTCGCCTTATATTCCAGCCGTTGAAATGTTCGAAGCACGTGAGCTCTTCGTCAATGGGGTGTTTTTGTGTCGTTGGAAAAGTGGAGCTCCTTTCATGGATGGGTCTTCACGAGAAAAGTTCCGCCTTTGAACGTTGTCTGCCCATTGGATACAAGCTTAAAATGAAAGATTTCGACATGTGTGTCGAGTGTGGGGGACTCGTAAGATTAATGTGTAATCATTAGTATAACCAAGCATCAAACCACGACTGTGGTCGTTGAGCTTGCCATTACTTTATTATAAACTGTCTACTTGTTCAAGAAGACTTTCACGCTTTTCAGTTCCGTATCATTCGAATGAGCGGAGTGAATATTTTTATTTTTTAAATATATACTTCATGTCAACTTTTACATCTATGTGACGTACTTTTATACATATTTATTCTTACGTTTGTATACAAATTTGCACCGCTTTTTTTATTCTTTAATTAATGTATATTTGCTATTATTCTGCACATTTTATTCAAGATCGTCAAAATATTCTTCGTGAAGTTCAACAGGCAACAAGAAAAATATTTCCAAAACACATATACCTTTTAGTAACCACACCTAAATTTGGCTGAATAGTAATAATTTTGTGAATAAGAAATGCAGTTCCGTCTTACTTCAGTTCCCTGAAAAAGATATTTAAACCTATTGTATTTTCCAAGACCTAAAATTATTTTTACAATATATTCAGCTTGCCTATTCTTTAGAATTGATTCAAATCTTGTTTTCTTAGGCCAGGAAAAATTCCATGGTACGGAATTGAATGTTTCTTGGGATTATTCTGCAACCTACGATACATTTGTGTGTTAGCATAGTTATTAAATTTACAGTTTAATGTTAAAGTTTAAGTACGGTTAAACAGTACTTAAACTTAACAGTACTTATACATACTATACTAGATTAATAATTTTATAATCCAGAAATATTATTTCTTTTTAGATGGTAGAATGTCGTGTATTTATTTACAAAGCTAAATTGTACTCAACTAATGTTGGCGATGATTTACCCCACATGTTTCTAAGAATTAATACTATGAACAGTACGAAGGACAGTACAGTAAGTATTATAAATATTATAACATATATCATGACAAGGAAAATGAGAACGACTAACGTTTCTCAAATAGTAACTTCGAATTTCGTCCACTCCTCTCCTATTTTGACTTTTATTTTCGTAAGTGGTGTACTGAAATCCGTACGTAACATCGCCAGGATGAGGGCGGGTTTGAGCAGAGTAAAAGTTACGGCGTCTTATCTTACTGCTTAGAGGAAGAGTTGCGTAAATGGTTTCGTACGGTTATTTCAATAATACTGACTGACTGACTGAGGTCACGATATTTTTTTCTGTACCAGCTACTGCAGGCTGTACTCGTATATCTATATGTTGGGACCCCTGTCGGATAATTTAAAAATTAGTTTTACCTAGTAATTCAAAATGTACCTTTTAATATATCTATGTTGTGGCAGCTAAAGACAATTTGATTAATTTTCAGGTCGTGGAAAAGTCGTCTACGCCAATTTGGAATCAATTGATAAGGATCCGAAAACTGCTATTTACTTCCTTAGATAGACTAACCAAATATCCACCCTTTGTTATGATAGAAATTTACAGTATTGATTCAATGGTAACATATATCTATACGTTAAATTGTGGTTGATTGGCGTGCATTGCTATAAAAAAGTTGTTGTTAGTATCGTGTAAAAAGTAAATTGTTTATCCCAATTGTCATTTATTCGTAACGTAACTCATTAGGGTTGCAAAGTTTCTGCTTAATTACTATTCCAGTGTTCCTCTAATTTTTCTGTTATATAACTCGTTTTGACTGTAAGCCCGTTCTTGCTGTCATCCGATATAAAATCATTGTGTTAGCAAAAAGAATAGTCTTTTAATGGAAAACAGCCGAATGTGTTTGGTCCGTTAAAGAATAACAATTATCATTAAATCCAGGGTAAAATGGCGTTGATTGGAAACTTCCAAGTTTGCTCCGAAGTAGATGACAAGATCGATTACTACCATTCATTACCTAAGCTTCAGTGGCATGAAATGTACAAAGGAATGGAAAATACTGGCAGGGTTCTCGTCTCCATACAAATATCAAAGGTTATAGATAAAAAGCGAGCATGTTAAAAATTTATTTTTAATATTAATCTTAGAACAATACAGTATTCTGCTGTACCTGTACCTATATATTGTGGTTTTTTGAACCACGGCTTCATTCAAATGTTCGTAGAAAGAGTGTCTACTTTTTTATAGCGCGCTCACATTAAGTTATGCGAATCAATGACTTTATTTACGACAGACGTCGCGTGATTCTGTTTACGATTTGCCCATTCGTATTATGTAGGCAACAGACGGAGGGCATCGAAATAGAATAAAACGTGATATATTTTTGTCGTTCTGGTAAACGGCGATAATACGTAGCAAAAATATGCTATCACGGTGAGATGTGTTGTCGCTAAACAATTTAGTGTAATATTACTGTCGGAAAGTAAAGAATTTAGTAAATTCGTTCGTGCTTTCAAAACGATTTTCACATTTGAAAGCAACTATCTTATGACAATAAATAAATGCACAAGGTACCTTAATAAACAATAAATGAAGAACTTTTTAACTTTTTTTTGTCTACAGAAAAATTCTTAACGTCGGAATGTCGGTCTGTAGGAACGTAGAAAGTAGATTGTGAAAACTTAGAACTCAGTCTGATACACAAAAAAATTGATAATCTTTTTTATTAATTACAAAACTGTCCTATATATACTCGTATGTACTATTTTATCTGCTGACTTAATTAAACCATTACACTACGTAGTTACCCGTAGTTTAATACCCAAACCACATTGGATAGTGGAAAGTATAGTCGTCATACATTTTCACCTAGTCACATTTCATTGTACACTATGGATATTCGTATACTCATCTCCTGTAGGTTTCTTAGACTTTGAACATTTTTTGTCGTTGTTAATACATTTTTTATGTTACTTTCTATCTTTGCAGGTCCCTGAAAAATTTTTAAAGTCCACCGTGTATCTTCCCGAGCAGGAATCTTTCACCGCACCAGATATAAATGAATTAGATGATTCGTTCGCCGATGTTGAGAGGCTGCCTGCACATTTGATACCTAAAACATCGACTTACAAGTGAGTGCACATTCTCAGTCAAGGCAAATTCTTGCTGTTGCATAATTTAATTATCTTAACTTTAGACACGCAGATGGATATCACGTTTAATACATTTACGATACCTTATTTTTAAGGGTGGACATTTATTGGTGGGGTCTTCGGAATGTTAACTTTTTTAAGAAACCGTCTGTTGTTATGGAGATTGAGGGGCTTGTAGTCAAATCGGACGTCATCGCCGACGGACGGGGCAACTGTAATTTCCCCAATGGTCGGGTCAGTGATATTTTCGAGGCATCCCTCTGTGAACCCTTCTGTCCCTCTTTACATATGAAACTATACGACAACTACACATTTGGAAGAGTTATGTACATTGGAACGGAAGTTGTGAAGAAGCCCAGTAAGTTCTTCATGAACTGGTGTCCTCAAATGCAAAGACAGGCATCGCTTAAACGTGCCTCTATTTCATCAGATAATTTCATAAAAGGTGAGTGGAAATTTAATGATGTGGAAATTGCTCTGGTTTCATTCAAAATATACTGACTGCGTAGCTAATTCGTTATTCAGACGATTACACTTGAGGGTATCTACATACTTTAAAGATATTTTCAACTATTCTCAGTAAGTCAGACGTTGTACGTAAAAAAGAAGAATTCATTATTGGACGATGGCGACGAATACACTATAAATACGTCCGAGCTAAATTGTATCTTGAAAAACAATCAACTGAAGGGATTCCGATGGCGCAGACTATTTTGCAGAAAAGAATTGGAAGAAGAAGAATACACTCTTCTACCCGTTTGCACAAAAAACACCGACAACGTTGTTAAGAAATGTGAGCCCAAAGAACATAAAAGTTGGTGGAGTAAATACGTGTACTCTCAGAAGGTAATGCATGTGAAGAATAAGTAACGCGAATCATATTAAATGTTTCCATGGATATATACATACATGACTTCTTACAGATGAAAAATGTTTTTGTTGAAGAAAATATCAATACTGGAGGCCAATTAACAGTTAGTACATCATATCTTTCACTTAGAGTAATAGCAAAAAATTGGGTAAATATAACTTCACTACTTATTAGAAATGATACTATGTAGAAATGTTCAATATTGTAAAAGGCAAAAGTATGTAATTTTGTAAAGTTTGCATAAAACCTTCTCGAAACAGAGTAGACAGTAAACAGAGCGTTCAACGATGCACTATATATAACATGATACCGTATGAAAAAGTTGGTGTTTTCAATGTTTTTATTTTGAAAAATTGAAAGTTACATAGATTTATTTTTCTCCAGATATATAATTCAGAATTGGAGAATCAACCACAGTTTTTAAAATTTAAAGATTGGTGTGCTACTTTAAAACTTCATAACGGGGACAAAACGAGTTTTCTTAAAAAAGATGGGGAGCTACAATGTGGGTATTTAAAAGCAGGCATAGCGATATACAAATGGCCGCCACCCGAAAACACTATTGCAGTCAGCACCAACGGAGTGGATCTCAAAGCTGGGTATTAATGACTAGCTTATTAGTATCAACCATGTTGTAAGAGCATTGCTTTAGTCTATTCTCTTGTTACTTTGCAGGGATTCCCAATCTCGCGACACAGAAGCATTGTTTTCGATATTTTGATAAACTTTATGAATATTTGAGCAAAATAGTAGTATTCCTATTTAGAAACGGGCAACTTTTTTACTAATAAATTTGCACCGCAGTACGAATATTAAATTTTACATAACTAAAATAAAAGATTTTTCTTTATTGACAGATATTTCCAAGAGTACCCGATCAATAAATCTGAAAAATTCTTAGTCCGTGTCTATGTAATCAAAGCAATGAATTTGACGACAAATAATTTTACTGGAAAATCTCAACCATATGTATTAATAAATTGCGGTAAAAAGACTTTGGGTGATCGGAATAACTTTGTATCAAATGGTCCTAATCCGGTCTTTGGCACGTAAGATAATTATGCATATATATACACTATATGTATACACGATACAAAATATTAAAATATAAGAGTATAGTTTAGTCTGCCTCGTTGGTCGTGTTTGTTGCAAGTGCGACTGCCGATCGGGAGGTCCCGGGTTCGATTCCCGGGTCGAACA
>DWDW01000120.1:0-18010 GCA_018245635.1 Mimoniades versicolor eupheme | reverse complement strand
TACCCGTTTTCTTTTTTTTTCATAAATATCCATATTTTTAAAAGGGAACATTATTATTGACAGTTACTATTTATTGGTGTCACCAATAATAATAATAACAGTTTAGGTTTGTTAAATATAAAGGAGGAAGGAAACTGTCACGGGCATTAGATTTTTTTTATTTCTACCAGGAAAACACCACGAAAACCATGCTGTGCATACCCGTAGCTAAGCAGATTTGTTGGCATTATAACTTGACATGTTTTAGGTTGTAATCAAATGTTCTTTGACATCCAATCAGTCCTTGTTTATTATAAAAGTAGTAAAAAATTTATTTGTTTTTTGTGTGTAATAAATGACATCTTGCGATTATATATTTTGTGCTTGTATGTTTATTATAAATACTTATAATCATATAAAAATATTGAATCACGTGATTAATTCCTAATTTATTAATGAAGTAAAACTTGGTATAATTGTATGGCTATAGAGTAAGTATTCCACAAGCGTAACGTAACTGGAGAAACGTGGGAGTATACCACACTCCTCTGCCTGCCTCATCGCGGATTCCGGGCGTGATGTTGTTTTGATATAATTGAACCGAAAAATAACAGACATTTTTGTATAAACGCTTGTATGTATATTGTATTTATCACTTTTTATGGGATAGTGAAAGGCGTTCGGAGCGCAGTTTGTGTCGTGTAAAAAATATACGGAGTCACGAAATATTTGTAGGCTTTTAGGCGACTATTATAAGATTATTAGCTCGTCACTCGCCCGTGGGTACCTGTCTATTCATTATCGTGTCAAAATATTTCGTTGCAGTTTTTTTCTATCGGCATATTTTCGTGAATTTGTCCAATTGTTGGCTCACAATAGTGACGTCTCAATTTTCACTACAAAGGGATACATTTGTCATTGTCCATTAGATGATATTGTTGGGAAACATGCGAAATATTATAGAGTGAGTATATAAGAAATTGTAGGGTTTATTGTTATTGACAGTGTAGAGCTTTTTATGTACCTTTGGTACTTACATTATAATGTACATATATTGGTTTAAATTTTTTTAATAGAATATCTAAAAGTATTGGTATAACAGAGTATTGTGATATGTGTATTACACATTAGGTATTCATGAGATGCGAAAATTGAAATAATATAAAACAATATTATCCTTTGTTGTACACCAAAATAACGGATAATTAAAAAGTACACATTTAATGTTTATGTATGTTATATACCTAATAGGCGGTCTTATCGCTACCAAGCTATCTCTACCTGTAACATATCATAAGTAAATATGTATACGATTTGTAACGCTGTAAAGTCTTAGATGCTAATAATAATAAGGTAAGTAGAGAGGCATCTTAATAAATATCATAAAAATGTTACATATGTATGTGTGTGTGTGTGTTACAATTGTGTTTAATTTTTTTTCCTCTTTCCAAATTTTCTGTATTTCTTTTGTATATCCGATTCTCTATTCTATTGGATAACCTAATTTGATTGCGACCATTACAAGACTTTTTAATTAAAAAGATTAATATTAAGCTTACAATACACACATACGCATTAATAACAGACAAACACACACGTTTTATAAAGTATATATGTATGTACATTGGAATATTTTATGTTTGTTCCCATACTTAATTTATCAATTAGTCTAGTCTACATGCTTACCTATGCTTAAAAGGACACTCTAGCCACATTCTAATGTAAATTTTTGCGGAGTAAATAAACGAAAATTATTATTATTACCCTAAAATTAACGCATTGACTATAGCGGACGTCTGCAAACGTAAAGATTGGAATGCTTAAGAGTACCATCATTTGTAGTTGCGTGTGGACTAGCAAGTGAAAACTAGTACCTACGTTCCATAAAGTAACTACAAGACACCCGTGACACGAGATCATTTTGATCCTCTCGTATTACGGCGTGAGTATCTAATCTGCGAACCTTTGATATATGGACATGCACTGTCGCCTTTGAATGCATTTGTTTGCAAATGGGGTAAGCGCCCTCATACAGCCGCCCCATAGAACGATGTACTAGCATTAACTGAGCTTTTGTTCCTGCTGCCGCGTCTCAGATATTCATAGGTGTGAAAGTAGGTAACGTGGGGGAGGTTTTGGATACTCCTCCGGATATATTACCAAACTAGTTATTAACTCTGGCTTGGTTTACCGTTTTTCGTCGTGAGTTATTTTCACGCAGTAAGTGTCGATTATCTTGATTTAGATTCTAAGAAATTATTATGTGAAGCTGGTTCATCAGCTCAAAGTCGCTCAACGCGCTATGGAGCGAGCTATGCTCGGAGTTTCTCTGAAGGATAGGATCAGAAATGAAACTGTCCGACAGAGAACTAAGGTCACCGATATAGCTCAGAGGATTAGCACGTTGAAGTGGCAATGGGCTGGCCATGTCTGCAGATGAACGGACGGTCGGTGGAGCAAGCGAGTTCTGGAGTGGAGACCGCGGCTCGGCAAACGTAGTGTAGGATGCCCTCCGGCCAGGTGGGATGACGATGTGAGAATGGCTGCAGGCAGAAGCTGGATGCGGCAAGCCGACGACAGGGCACGATGGCGCTCTTTGGGGGAGGCTTATGTCCAGCTGTGGACTGAGATAGGCTGATGATGATGATGATGTGAAGTTTCATCAAATATGGTTCAACCGTTTTGGGGTGATAAGCGAAGGTACTAATAGACAATAGGTTCTAATGTTTTTTCGCGATCTATGTTTATTATAAACGTAGGTACCTACATAGAATGTTAATATGCTTCTATATACATACATTCGTATATATTCGTATGTTTTGCATATAATTGTACTTCTAAATTTCTGAAAGTTTTATTTCATCCAATTATATTAATATTTATAAGTATCAAGTAAAATAATAATACGATGAATAGCATCATTCGATTAACGAAAGCCTCGAAATTGTAATGAAACATCTCATTCAAGTGCCAAGTAGATATAAATTGGACAAAATCTGTTTGTAGAAAGATCAATAATTATTTACGAAATACTTAATAGTCATATCACCATATTTTTCGTTTTCGTAGGTATAAAACTATACGTTCTAAACTGTAGGACGTTACTAAGTTGGGCCAGCTACTGCGTAGAAGAAAAATTTGCAGATGACATAGACACTTCTAAGGTTTTATTTTCTTTAGCATATGGTCGTATTTTCTTACTCTTTGCGATGTAACCTACATATGAAAGTGTCAAAGTACATCATTATCCCTTTGTATTTCAGAACGTGAAACGGAGAATCCTATCACGTTTTCGTATATAGGAAAAGAGTACAAGCGTGAATACAGCATGAAATAAAAATCGTATTGTAATCCGGTATTGGCTGCAGATAAGGAGGGATTGTGACAAGGCAAGAATTATGTGCTCCAGAGGGCAATTTTTCTTCCCCGGGATTTATTTCCGTAATTTATAGCGGATCTGCTTGTATCTGGACTAACCCGGCGGGTCTAGCTGCGATCGCAAATTAAAGAATTATGTACGCAGTTCTACGCACTCTGTATTAATTACATAGTGTATTGCCATTAGCAACGTAAATATATTATTTAATGTAAATTGTACCGTGCGTTAGCAAGTTGGATAGTTGAGAATCGTAGTTGATATTATAAATAGCTTTAAGGGATTTCATAGTTTATGCGTATACATACACTGAAATGATATTTCTTCACTTCTTTGACTACACTTTTGGGGAAATATGTGTTATGTTAGGTACTCATATACATGAACTGCTAAAAGTTGTTCAAGTCCTTACGGTTGCGTATATATTTTACATTTCATAACTTTGTCGGTTGACCTACTCGTATCTGCGATCGTACCATCGATCAAATGCGACGCACGTAGATATTTGACGCGCAAATTTTGTTGAACGTGCCTCGCCATGAATTGCTGGTGACAAAAGTGTCTGTAGCAGCGAAGCGTCGAGAGTCGGCTTAATACCGGCTTCCACCCCTCGACCGCAGTCGTAAATTTAGGGTTTCATAAAACCAGATCCAAGATAAGACACAGTGTGGAGAGAGCGGTCCGGATCGAATGCGAACCTCCAACTCGCACCACTGCGCCATAGACAATAAAAATAACACCGGCGCATCTGCGGATCCCATTCTATGTCGATGCCACGAAATTTGTCGTGTTTACATAAAATACGCCCTGCGATAGTGATCAAGGATTCACAAGAACTCGTGACGAAAAAGAAACATGTCATATTCTCATCCCAATGCGCACTAGCCGCTGCAAAACGAAACCGCGCCAAAACCTAGTTGACAAAAAAAAAACAAAGTGAACTGTCAAGAGCCCAACAAAAGCGCATTATGATTTTAACAAGTTTTTGAATTGTTCGTCTATTATGAGGCGTGTATTATGCTTTTCAGCCATAGTAAGGGTATTTGGTCGCTTTTGTGGCTCGATATTGACAAATAACTAAGATTTACTATTAAAGCAAAAATAATGGTAGATTACTGCGGCGGAGTAGATGTTTTTTGTTTCCATTCTTTCGAGTTCGATGGCGCCATTGCTACTATATTGCATTAATCCTAGTTCAGTCGCTCCGAGCCGTGTGTAGTGTTAGCAAAAGTATTGAATATAGATCAAGTGGAAGTTTCAACGCTACTAACAAGTACGAAAGTAGTTTGTGCAACTGTCTGCGAGAATAAACGGTGAGACCGATACAATAGTAAGACCGTCGAGCCTGTTTGCTGGTTACGTCTTGCGTAATTAAAACTTGGGCGGTTTTCCTTTTGTTCGAATAACTTGGGTGTGTTTACTAACGTATTAGGTCGTTAGACATGTTCACTTATAATTTATAATATTCAAGCATTGTACGCAGTCTCAGATCGAGTTGTAGGCATAGCGACGTGTCGGGGACATATATTTAAAGCTTCAGTAGATAGGGGTGCAATAATTTTGACAATGACTAGCAGCCTTACCCGGGCGAGGCGTAGGCGCGGGGCGAGCGGGGCGCGGGGGGCAATCTGCGCACTAAATCACGCTACGAATAAAATTTATGGCGCCGAGATAAAAACTCGCAGCTTTTCTCTTTTACGTTCCTTCCCCGTCGCCCCGCACGTCGCTCTCCTGCGGAAAATCCATAGGGATTTTTCCAAGTGTTCCGGCGACGGCGTGTGTGTGGGGTCGAAACGATTTTGTTTTATGCTTATTGCTGCTGCTATGTTTTGTTTGCTAAGTTGCACAGATAAGGAATAGGTATAGGGATCGTCCCGCTGGACTGTCCCTAGATGTTTTTCCCTAGATGTTGACTTGATATTGACCTAAACGAAATAAGAGAGGGCTAAACTAATTTTCTTATTATAAAGAATCATTGCTTTTAAGGATAATTAAAATAACTTCTACTAAACTCTAAGTAATATGAGCATTCATGCGAGCTCAACGTTTTACGACACCGGCGCTTTCGTGAGAAATGCTTAAGTAGTTATTTAAATATTCATTATCGTGCGATCCATCGTGGTAGCGAAGTGTTAAGGTACAATGGGTGAGTGTATGTGTGTGTGATTATTAAAAAACCTACCTATTTTTACGTGTTGAGGTTCTCGAATGCAAGGAATGAACCTAAACATTGCAATGTCGGCTCTCGCACTTTCACTCGCCGCCGGCCGCCACGCCACCTAGTTTATTATGCTTATGTTTTATTATCGAACACCACCTTGGAAGTTTGTGTTTTTAGTTTTTGAATAATTATTTTAAAATAAATAGCTGCTTAGGCATAGCTACTCGTAAATGCCCTGCCGTCTATGGACAGTAGTGTAACTGGTCCGAGAAGTTAAGCTCTGGAATTCCCAACCTGCATTCCCAGCGTGGATATTATGGGAATAATCCCTCAGGGTAGGCCTTTGTCCAGCAGTAGAGTTCAATAGGCTGATGAAAGGGTATATTTATAGTATAGAAGTCAGTCTTACAAAATGTAGGTATACGTTTGAAAATAATGTGCAAATGTATAAAGCATGTACATAGGTACCTATGTATATATGTTTGGTGAATAATCGATTTGATATGATATAACTTACTGATGTAAATTGCGGATTATTTCGCCAACCATCACACGGATAAATTTGAATGGCATTTATTCAAAATTCATTATTTAATAAAAGTAGCAAAGTGGTCTTACGTTAATATTAACTTATTTTTAATACAACAGAATGGTTTTGTTAATTATTAGTTATTGTAATTTGAACACTTCAATCAGACAAGAATTAATTTGGCCGCCTTAAGACCGTCTTTATATTTCACGTAACATAACTATGATATTTAGAAGTAATTGTCTTGTAATTTTTTCAACAAAGTTAAAGCTCTTTTTCATAATTTACTGATGGTCCGGCGCACCACAACCATACAAGACCTCTATTAAGCTCCTCCACGCAACACCAGTACAGATCGCCGAAAACTTTTATCTTCCCTTAAAAAATGTAAATAGCTTTCCACAAATATATTAAGGCAAGCCCAGTTTTAATTGCAAGGCCTCGGGCGGCCATCTTGCGCGTGACTCAGTCATTTGGCGCGAGTCAAATCGCCAGTGATCAGTGTAGGTATATGTATAGGTATTACTTACAAATATAATGCTTACGTACCTACATAAAATCACAAGATAATTAAAAGAACCATTAAAGTATAAATTTAGATTTAAATTGCATTTCGTATCTGTCAATTTTGGGGCTTATTACATTCCGTTGGTACAAAGTACTGAGATGGTCGCCATTTCTATATAGCTACCAAACCGTTCACGTCGAGCACTCATTTTATTTCATTAGCTACTGCTTCAGGATACTAATAGATTTAACGGAGGTATTTCTTCGGGTGAACTAGATACCTAGATGATGGCCGATGTCCAGTGTTGCTGTTAGATCCTGGTAGTGAAAATGGAATGCGAATACAGATAGTACGTTATTTCGTCCTTCCTCCTCATATCACCTCAGGGGAGGCCTGTGTCCAACATTGGACTGCTATAGACCGATGATGGTGATATTTCGTTTAATCAAACAGGTATATACATATGTGCACGCATGAATATTCCTTTGTCTAAGCTTATTTAAAAATAATATCATGTAAAATATAAACTTGGAATGAGAGAAAAGAATTGTCTATCACATTTATATCTAGCAAGAAAACGTCGTTTGCTGTTAATCAAACAACAAACATACAAAGAGCCAACAATTTGTCAGAACTGCAGACTATATCAGAACTGGCTAGCTGTCACATTCCATTACCTCAGCATGGCGGACACACTCGTACCTGAGCGATATGAGTACATAGCGCTGGCGAACCATAAACTCGGACATTATAATTGTTAATCTTATCAGATCACAAACGGCTAGATTTATAAACAAAGGTCCGAATTAAAAACGTTTCAGGAATGTTTAACGTATAGTGTCTTTAGTACTAGTGATCCGACTCACGAGTAACGACGTCAGCGACTTTAGATTTTGTAACAGTAAGAAGATGCTACACGTATGTATCTATATCGTACAAATTGTATAATAGTTCAATAATATTAATAACGTTAAGTACCTAGCGATAACAACTTTTTACGGTTAGCTTGTCGTGGCAATAAGATTGTAAAATTTGATGTTGCTGTCGCGCTCATACAAAACCATTGAAGAGAATAATAAAAAGACAATAAAAGTGAGTTTAATTTTATGTCTTACTTTTAACTTTGGATAAGTGCATTGGATTGTAATATACGAAAACACAGATTATTGTTTAATTTATATCAATTATATGTCTTATTTTTATAATTTGCCTTTATTTAAATAGATATAAGTAGGTACATACATATATGGAAACATTTTATACAGAACTATCTGTTATAAAGAAAACAATATGTCATACTATACTAAATATTATATACGTACCTACATTTGTGTTATCTTTTTTTCAATAAACAGGTTACTTGTTAGTATTGTTTGGAATAATTCTTTAATGACTATGATTTTCTACTTTTACAAATGGACAACGTTGTAATATTTTTCATACATAACGATTAGTCGTATCGTGACCTCGTCGTAAAGCTTAGTCGCCATCGTATGTAATGTAAGTTGGCCACGAATTACCTACGTGGATGTCGTTTATAATTCTAAACAAAATACTATCGTGTCGCTTATCTAGACACCGCTTTAGTGGCGTGATGCCGGTGTAAAGTTTTCAAGCCGATATAACCACTTCACGGCTTAATTATGTTTGCTTAAGTTAACGCACTATTGAATTAAAACGTTCTTTTCATTTTTGGCCTGAAGCTATGACTGAAACTTTCGCACTAGACTTTGAAGTCAATGTAATGTTAACGAATACTTTTTTTACTGCAATGTTTTCAAATTAAGACCACACGTAAAATTTTTATGTCTCGTAGTAAAAATTATATGAATAAAATTTCGAGAGAAAATTATAATTCTGACTTAAGTGAGGTAATGTTTCAACGAGGTGAATATCTTTTATTTATTACGACTAGTTGACTCGTGTCAAAGTCCGTACGAATTCTTGTCGAGTTAAAGTATATAATAAATAAAGTAAATAGATTAGAATCGGTCTATAAACATTCCATTGGTAATATTTTCATTAGTCTTGCCGTACTTTGAAAGTCATGATTCTTATCGTCCAGTAACATTCATCAAATTTTATTGGACCTGGGAATACTGTCAACAGACTAGTTTTAATCTAACGTATTTTTTAGCTATTCATAATTTAGTATCGTGGCGGAACCTATTTATAAAGTAATCTCTCTGACACTTGTGGTTAGTTTCCAGCTGTTTCCTGCAAGTAGCCAATAAATGGCAAACTATCAAGTAAGTACACCGTGATGACATAACAAAGTATTGGTATTAGTAAGTGTTTCCAACAATCTAAGCAGCTGCTGCTCAGAATTTTTCCGAACATTGCTTTTAGCAACACGAACACATTCATGTCATTCCGATTGTCTTACTTATCTGTACACAATCTATGTTTACATTATTACGACAGCGCGATCCACGTCAAAATAATGTCCTTATTAGAGCACAAAGGGAGGTTTTCAAAGAAACTTCATCAAAAAAAATATTTATGTCGAACTCAGAGATTACTCGAGAGCAAGGCCATCTGTGGATATTGAGACCATCTCACACGAGATAGCTTATCGGCCGATCTCGTCTCAGATTTTGTGAAGAAAAAGCGAAAGAAAAGGCTCCTATTTATAGATGAAGAGCGAGAGCGGGCACACCACAATCGCATTAGGTCGGCGGTTGTCGAATGCAACGATGATTTGAATTTCCATTGTTTATGGTGGCAGACATGTGTCAAAGTTCGATTGGAACTTAAATTCGGTTCCTTTGTAATAAACGTTTTTTTTGTTGAGTTGTAAACACGGCACGGTGATGTTCCAATTTGGTTACCAGACACCGCTGATGGAAGGTTGTATCTATGACTTCTCTTGTAGCCCGAATGATGTTTTTGACGTTGGTATGCCGTATGAATAATTACGAATCATATTCGAGACGGCTGATACCGCTGGATTTTCCTGTTTTATTTGTACCGAAAAGGATATCGCAGTAAAAAAATATTTCGTATGTTTATACCACAGTCGTTTCCTGCAGTCGGTACATTAAAGCTAGAGGCATCTGCTAAATTACCGAACTCGAGCCAGTCAGGAGCGGGAGCAGAGCACAAAGCGAATACCATTTTGTTCCGACACTTTTCAAAATTGGAACGTGACGGTTGCAAGCGCTGCCGACTAGAGACAATGACATGAAAAGGAAAAATGTAAACGGTCCTATTTTAACGGCAGCGGGACGACTCCTAATATTTTATGTCACATTTCACTAGCATGCGATTCCGAATTGCTTTCGTGCTTTGCGCGGATTGCATAAGGCTGATAATAGCGTGTTTATAAATTGTATTATGGGTCTTTATGATTCTGTATGTTGTTAATTTAAAAGTGCGTTCTTGAACCCTTTCAGAGGCATTGTATCTTTGTGCGCTTTGTACGAGAGATGGTTTATCAGCGTCGCAGGGTACATAAGTGCTGTTTTTTCATTCCGTAATGCTTTTACATTTCAAAGGGGTTAAATGTTATTCAGACTGGCTGCCCGCTTAGAAAACGTGTGGGTGTCATGGGGGTCGTGTAATGTCTGTTTATTTACTCGATTTTCCAATGTTTATTTCATAATTTAAACGAAATGGACTTTATGTACGTAGGTACTTGTGCATGTTCATGTTTATTTTTTACAATGTCCATTATTTTGTACATAAATCAACCGCTCTGATGTTAATAAATTTTGGTTAAGAAAACGAAGTAAATTTGTTCCTTGAACATATATTAAGAAATTTTAATTTATTATGCAAACATTACTGGAAGCAGCTACATATTTATGGTATTATAATAATACTATAATATGCTAGTTAATTCATAATTCGTACAGCACTACCCATATTACGATTTCTAATAATTAACCCTAACAAGATTTACCATATACCAAATGTAGAGGTATTTGAACTTATTAGAAGTTTTAACATTCTCTCTTAGCGTTACTTCATATAAATATTTATAGTGTAGTCCATATTAAGTGCTAGATTTAAAAAGTTCAAGAAGGAAGACCATAAGAAACGAACATTTTTCGACAGTTGGCCGATTGAGATTGATTAAGTTTTATAAGAAACAGGGTTTACATTTGATAATATACTGCTGTAACTTGTATTCTTGTTTATTAATAACAAGCTCTAACAAAGTGTAATAAAATGTTCGGTTAAATCCTATTCCGTCCGTTGAATGTTTCTGTGTGTACCTCAAAGGTAGTCGAGATGGAAGAACTGCATACGATCAATGAGTTATGATCAGAAGAAGAAAGCAGATGCGTAGTATCAGGTTCAAAAAGGACGTTAAGAAGAATACAGTGAGGTTTTCGCCGATTGCAATCCGGGATTAAATTCTGTCCGTCCATTCCCTCCTCTCCGCATTCCGATGACGTAAAAAAGGTCTGTTGATGATACTTTCATTACGGGTGTTTACGCATACGCTCTTAATTTAGAATAGTTAAATAAAGAATTGTTCGATATATAGATTCATATAATGTTGTTCACAATTATAATGTTATTGATAAAACTTAGTAAGGAAACAAACATCGTCATTGACAATAGGTACATATTTTTATGAACACTGAATCCAGTAGGTACCGAATTCGGCACAAATATGGGTATGCAGTATATTTTTTTCATCTTGAAATACTTTGATTACAAAAACCCAGCTGATGGTATGAACAATATCAAGGAGTAGACATGAGTACCTATATGTACTCATTGATGTATGTACCTATATCTTCTGAACTCTATGTATTCAAACTACTTCTTTATTTGAGCATAACGTATTTTTTGTATGAGATGTATGGGGAATTCGAATGATAAAAATAGTCGGCTAACGTCTCATACATTTTAAGGCTACGTTATATGCTGAGCCATTGAGGAAAGCCTAGAAGTAAGATAATGTTCCCGCGCAGATTTATGTGCGGTGGGATGTGAATAAACCTCGCCAAGGCGTAAGCTTGCTCTGGGCGCTCTAGCTAGAGCTCGGCAGTTTTGTTTCAGTAGAACGACGGATGGCTGCTTTAAAATGTGAAATTTATATTAGCATGGAGAAATGTGTTTCGTACTTTATTTTAAAATTAAACTCTTATGATATTTACTCCTATTAGGATTTTTAATTTAGAAGGAAAAGAAAGAAAAAGTAACATCAAGTCTGTAATCAAAAGAGATAGGCAGAGGAATGTAGAACATTCCCACGTTTCACCAGTTACTTTAATTTAGAAGCAAATAGGTAGGTATGTATATTTCACTTTTATAATGTGAAACCATATGTGTGATAGAAATATATAACTAGATTTATAACAAAATTAGCTCCCAAAAACAAAGTTGTTTTTTTTTTATTTACTACTTGTATAATAATGTCAATTGATCACTCGATGCTATAAAATACACAACTGCAACTCTTTAACGAACCTTCAGGTTTCTATACGACAGGTCACAGTTTTATTGCTATTCTTGAGGGCTAAGTTGTCACGTTCAATGTAAAGCAAAGCAGAGCGTTTTCTCTGCTTACCGTCAATAACATTTCAATTCACAGTTCAATATACCTACTCGTATATGCTGCATTCTCATAAAACATAAATATTTCTGTTAATACATATAACACACACAAGTAGTATTTAACACCTACAATAAAAAATGCTTTAAATATAGAACTCATACTAGTACTAAGATAACAGAAGTAGTGGTAGAAATAATTAAGGTGATTAAATATTACTTACTCCTTTACAGTATCACTTTGGCTTTAAATAATAAAGAAATAGGTACCAATATTACCCTTAAAAATCTCTACAAATTTTCATTAATTAAAAAAATGTAAGCCTGTAAGCTTCGAAGGGGTAAGCACAGAAGTGTCGTACCTATATTCCCACGTTTCACCAGTAACGTTTACGTCCCACTATGGAATACGTACTCGGCCTATTGCCATATGTGACCGGTATATAGCCACATATCCAGACTCCCAGCCATAGCTAGAAAATCTGAATTAGAAAAATTTTGTAGTGCCCGACCCGAGACCTGAACCCAGGATCTCCCAATCGGGAGTTGCACTTGCAATCAACACGACCAACGAGGTAGTCAATTATAAATGTACCGGTTTAATAAGAGAATATTTTGTCGGGATTCAACGATTAGTTTCCGATTGTTGCAGGTTCTGCTTCATGACATCCCGCCATTGCCGTTTATGACCTTGGACCAACGACATTGGTTAAGTCCTAAAGTGGTCGGATTATTTCGAAAAAATATACCTACATGAATTAAATTAGTATAGGTACCTATAATTTTATTAAATATTAATTATTCTAGATCGTTAATGGTGATTGAGTAATGTGATAAGATTTCAAAGATATGTAGATATATAGATATGCTTTATATAATATGATATTTATTACAACATCTACCGTAAGTATATTGGTACTTAACAAATCTTCTGTATTCTGTTCTATCATACATAGGTACCATACAACGTGACAAAAACTTCTTTTTTGAAATTTTTTTTAGAATAAATTTTATGAATGAACATAAATATCACGGCTGTATTTCCTCGAAAGGGTAGGCAGAAGAGTATCGTACACCCGCAATTCACCGGTTATACCTATTACCTATACGTCCAATCGAAAGGGGAATGAACATATTCACACACCACACGCGAATGCAGACTCATATATCTATTATTACATTCTATATCCACATAGAATAATGGTCTTCTTAACATATCGGGATATTAACAGAACATTGACGACATTAAACATACATTTGACCACTCGACATATGTAGATTTTTGGTATTATTTTTTTGTATAGAAATCATAATCACTTATGAAGTATTCTAAATCCTAACTAGATTTACACTTGTAACAAGGTGTTCAAGAACGAGCAAACAAATATTTCAACAGATACTACATAATTTTCTTTTATTTGCCAAAACTGAAGAAACTCCTATATAGATACCTACCTATATATGTCTATCTACAACATAACATTAGTATCTAAGTTGAAAAAGTGGTTATAATTAGAAGTCTTATAATAATGTTCAAATGAATAATAGCTTTTATTTAACAACTTTACATAGTTCGTTATTCGAGCTATGACCAAAAAAAAATTGATTTAAATATCTGACACCGGTACCTACGTGAAAATTGTGTCACTATCCATCACATATATATTGATAAAATTACGTATCACCTTAATTTATTTATTTTTCTGGGATAATAAGTCAAGATTTGGTTTTTTTTTGGTCTTTTTTGTGGTCTTGTTGTGAGCTTCGGCTGATCATTTTGATGTCTCTAGCTACTGTCCCGAAGAAACGTGTCAGTTTATTCAGTGTATAATTTAGTGACGAATATGTATGTACATATATGTGCATATAAAGTTATTCAAATGTACGAGTATGTAGAGGTTCAAATGTTGTAAATGTACAATAAAAATGTTTATATTAAACAATGTTTATATTAAAACCTAAAAAACAGGTAACCGCGTAAAAAATTAAAACTTTCACGAGGTTCTATTTTTCCTTTAAATATGTACCTATGGGGTAAACCGAATATACGGTATATGATGTTAGTTTAGTAATTTAATCCGTTTAACGATTGTTATTAACTATGAAATAGTTATAAACTATGAAATACTCCAAAACCTCAAATCAATGCAGTTTACTTGAGCAACGGAGCAACGGTGGCATATATGTAGGTAAGTCGTATAACTCGTATTTCAGCAAGTTAGAAGGAGAGATTCCGTCTAAAGCGGTATAGAATGTAGGTGATATTAAGAACAGGCTCAGAATCCAGAAACGGAGTTTGTAAAGTAGAAACCAAACTATGATATTAAATTTAGTACTTAGAATAATCATTTAAATGTACTTATGTTGTGTTTCATTTACATTGTAGGTACTTTTAAACTAAATAAATAAATAGTATATTCTTTAATATATTAATACATACATATTTCAGTTTAAACGCATACGCCAAGAAAGTATGCTTAAATACGCTTATATAAATGGAATCAAATGATATTGAACGTGTTCTTTTAGTTTACAAAAATACCTACTCATATTACCTATTACATTAAAGTTCCAATCATATAAGATTTATACAAGTTTTAAGTCGGTATATGTTATGACTAATTCTATATTGAATGTAGAGACGATGGAACCAAATAATATATGAGACAAATTTATCGCTCTCCGTAAGTTATTCGTTCTATTTATATGATTTGAATCGAAAATATGCAACAACAATTTGCTATGGTTATCAAGAATATTGCATTTGTCGTTGCACAGTACCAGACATTGCATTATGTTTAAGAGCGTAGGTACAGATCATCCTTCCTTCCCTTTGTCTGAATTCGAGATGCTAAGAAGTTATGGACTATTAATCTTAATAACTATCGAGAAACCGAGGCCTACTATGAAGTATCTATAACAAAATACAAAAATGTTTCCATTGTAACCGTCTCCCGTCATCCATCACATAGCGCGTACTAACGCCGACTGACGCCTGACGCACACCACCGCACTCACCCGCCCAAAAAGAGAAAAAGAAAATTTAAAAAGAGAACACTCCCATTGCACTCACCGGACCCGCCTCTACCAGCCGCCCGTCATCGCTCTCCACCAATCACAGGCCGCGTATTACCGAATACCGGTCGGCGGCGCCGAGCGCGCCCGAGGGCGGCCGATCTCGTATGTTCACAACAAAAAGTCACACGACTGGTTTAGTGTCGGGTTGCGTCCCATCGACGCCGCTTCATGTCCCGCTCGGCCGCACGTCGCCGCGCCGCGCTTGCGCACTTAATATGAACTATATTTTCATTCAAAACAACGTTATCCTGATCTGATTCGTATTAAAACACCCAGTACAACTAACGATTGATAGTACTACGTGTGAGCTGTGATATATAAGAATTTTACGCTTTTATCTATCGAAAATGACCCTGCGAACGGGATGGAGCATATGATTTCAGTGTGTTTTCGTACGTACCTAGAGTTTACAGTGATAATTAGTGATAGTGATCGACATTTTAGTGATTCACAACAGATAAGGACAATTGAGGTATTCTATGGTTTCAATTATTATTTATAAAAATATTTAACGCAAACTCTACATTTTCTTATCAGTCTGCTTTTTATTTCAAGTGGTAATTTTCAGTTAAAGATGGAATATATTATCTACACGATAATTATTTTTGATAATTATCGGATTAAAATACTAACTAATGTATATTGCAGGAAGTTTTTGTTATCATAATTTCGGTGCAATTTTACAACACGACTTGCGGTGGTATACGTAGTTTTGATAACATAAGCAAATATTAAATAAAAGATACACGGTGTGAAATATATAAAACCAGTAATAAGAATTCATATAATATTATTAAATAAAATATAGCAACACTTCAATTATGTTTTTTGCATGTAAGTAACGGAAGCCGGCGTCCGACGGTAAAGTGCACCCGCGTGATATTTTATACTCACTTTTACTGTCTGTATTTTTAATAATCTATTGAATCACTCGCTATATTATTGAAGACAAAGGTGTACGAGAAAATTACATAGAACAACATACGAGTATAACAGGGCATCATGCATAGCGGAACTACCATGTTCCTTTTCTCTGCTCTACATTTATCCCTGACTTGATTTTAACATTCGATGATTAAAATAACCGCATTTTATTTCATTATTATCCAGTAGTTTAATATAATTACAGTAATATAATAACGGATAGATTTATTTGCATTTTTCGTGTTAATTTCATTTTTAAAAGTACATTTATAAAAAATAATATGGATTATCAAAAACGTAATGGTTTTAATTCGTTCTTGTAAGAACTACTTATTATAAGGAATAAAATTAATAGGCTCACACCCTATTTTTTATCATGGAACATGCAATATAACGTGAAAATGTATTTCACTCCTCTGCCTACCTCGCTGAGAAGATACAGGCGTGATATTACGTTGTAAGTGATGTAATCTAATTTTGCATAGATAAAGAACATAAGTATATATAGATGACCTAAACAAATGTATATTTTTTAATTATATAGGTACTATAGGTATTGTATAAAATATGATTATTACAAGCCTCATATAAGGACATAGTTGCATATTGGTAACCCGGAGAACTAGTTTGAATTGTCTCGAATCTTCTAACGTGTGTTCAAACACTCATAATTCATCGAACGGTAACAGCCCAGGCATGCACCTATTAATTACTCTTCAGCGGAAAGTGGGTACACTGGTTCCTGTAGATGAATTCTTAATATTGGGCGGGATCGGTTAACTCGAAAAATATTCCTGTACAAAAGACATAAACGTGCGTCATTGTATGAAATTTAAAAATTATGAGTTTTTTTTAAAACGGATATGTTACGTTCATGTTTAAACATATTTCACTAAATGTAACATTTAACTACTCCATGGTGGGACGTGAATGTGACTGGGGACAAATAGGAGTGTGCAGCACGCCTCTGCCTACCTCTTCGAGGATTATACGCGTCATGTTACATTACGTAATATTTACTACCATACAATAATTTTACTATATGTTTCTTAACGAATCATTTCATTACTTAGTCAAGTAAAAATAATTATTATAGTGAGGAAACTGTCACAGTCTACATACATATGTACATATATCTCTTTGATTAAATAAACCTATTAGTCTGAATATCTTTATAATCATGTTAATATTCTGTGTAAATATTATTCAAAACTGTATTAGAACTTATTAATAAAATACATAGATTATAGTAAAATCTGAAATTAATAAAATTACTTGCTTAAAGATGTCGCTAGCACTATTTGTTTTAAAAATGCACAAGTGGAAGTCCATTGAGGCACATTGTGTATTTTTGTATATGTGATATTCATTAAGAATATTATGTTTTGTTAAAATACATATAATGCCAGTGAGATTAAGTAAGTCCCCAAAGATTAACATACATAGTTTATAGCAAGCTTTTCCATTTCTAACATTCGCTGAATGTACATAATTGTGTCTAATTTGTAATTATACAAGTTAGAACAGTTCAGAAAATCAATGCCAGTGTTCAGTGCTCATGATATATGTATGTATGCTTTTTCGGTTACAATTGGCCGCCATGACGGTTCGCGTTCGAAATTTGAATGCGGCTCGAGATGCGCGAGCGCTGGTAATCGATTAGCCTTCGATAAGCCGTCTATGCGTGTGTAGTGTACGTACACGTTTCCGCCGGAGGTACGTATGTTGTAGCTATATCCTGTCGTAGCTTCATTTTTAATGATCACACAATAGCTTAATCCATAGCTCCCTAACATACCTCATAGTCTCAACGAAACTGTCAGTTGCGCAATATTTTATAGACGGCCTGGTAAAAAAAATATTTAGGACGTAAACGTAACTTCACGCCTGTAATCCCCGAAGAGGTAGGCAGAGGAATACAGAACACTCCCACGTTTCACCGGT
>DWDW01000119.1:0-18039 GCA_018245635.1 Mimoniades versicolor eupheme | reverse complement strand
CTGTCCACCACTCTACCCGCACATTGTGACATATACGCTCGAGACAAATCTAATGTATACCCACATACACTACAGTGCCAGTTGTAAATAATCCATTCGCCTCTACAGGAAAATTTTCGCTGGTGCTATACTCCGGAGGAAATGTAGGCCTGTCTCCAGTACTATGTAGCTGGTAATTTACCCATCGCGTAACTTCTAACATATGTGTACCTTAATGTCTTACTGAATGATTACATTTATAAAACTCACGTGAAAATAGTAACATCACGCCTATAATCCCCGAAGAGATAGGCAGAGGAGTGTAGTGGATAAATCGCAGGTGCAATTAATTTAATTAATCATTTTGTAAATATACGATATTTACGTATATTTATCTTAATATACCTTTGCCTAATAACATTTACTCAATCTTTAGTAGTACGAAGAAAGGGCTAACAGAAGTTACAGCACATGAGCACATTAAGTTTTCCCGTATTATAAATTATTGAAGATTCACTTTCAAATGAGTAAAACACAAACTAGACAAAAAGTGCATAAGTGGATCTTTTATGAAAAGTAACATTACGTAGTATCACGCCTGTAGTCCCCGAAGAGGTGGGCAGAGGAATGTACTATATAAATCAAGCAATTATTTTCATTCATCCGTTACATATAATTATTTTTACATATAATTATTTTTACATATGATAATTTTTTTATAAAAGGTGTTCGTTTAGAAATTAACATTTACATGTTACCTGTAATTCTTTATTTTTAAGGAATCATGAATAAATCAATATGAATGGTTAGATAATACCTTATATTTATATAGTATATTAGCCCCCCTATTCCATAGCGGGACGTAAACGTAACGGATGAAACGTAGAATTTACTGCACTCTTCTGTCTACCTCTTCGTTGATTACAGGTGTGATGTGAGGTATTTTATAACAAGCACATTTTTAAACTAGGCAACAAAGGGAGGCAGGCACTAGTAGTATCGAGACGATGAGTTAAATATGTATTTAATTTGAATTTCTCATTAAACATGATTAATTATGTATACCATACGGAATATTAATACTAGTAGTAATTATAGAGTGAACAAACAACGTACCGTCAGTCTTGAGGTTCAGTTGTACCTACTATCAATATTAGCTCTACATGATTCCATCTGCGTTGTTGCAAATAATTTTGATCGTTTGTTTTTGCTGGGTCTTAGTTAATAATAACCTTACCTCTGGCCGTGTGAATGTTTACTAAGGATATATTGTGGTTGGCAGGTGGAGGGTGAGGGGCGCGGGGCGCGCGGCGGGTGATGCCGGTGCGCAAGGGGCTGCTGGCGCCCCAGAACACCTTCCTCGACACCATAGCCACTCGCTTCGATGGCACACGTAAGTTTTAATAGCCATATTTATAATACATTTTGAACCATAGGTCATTTTAAAACGAACATTACTTTTTACAACGTACGTACTATAGTTTCACCTATATTGGCTGCAAAACATCGCTGATACTACTGCTATGTTTTATTCAGAAGCACGCTAATATAATCGGAAACGTTTTGCTACCTCTGTCATACAAAAAATATAGAAACTATTTGTAAAAAATATTGAAGTATTTTGATACCTTTCGATAAAGTTTCCTTAGTTCAAAAGCTATAAATACAATATATTCAGTAATACAGTCTGATTATTTTTATAATGAAGTTAAGAAAATAATACATATAAATTTTTTGGATCTTGACAAGTACTTAATACGTCTAAAACTTAAAATCACTTAAAAGTCATCCGACGTATCAGAATCGGAACATTCTGGAAGCACCTAGTGGGGCTAATCCATATTTAATTAATGTATGAAAGAAGAATATATGGAAAATGATGAGATGCTAAAAGGCTAAAACATGTTCTTCGATTTCTTCATTCACTAAGTATTTAATGACAAGGAAAGTTATCACTTTTTTTAACGTCTAGGTACATCAGGTTTATTTTCATTAGTTCTTCACATTTTGATATAGAAACATAATAAATAGTATATATTTTCCTTTCCGCCATTTTATGTAACGATGATAGGACTGTAGGAAGAGCGTGTCGCTTGAGCGGCTATTCAAGATAAGTCAATGCTGTCATACATGTGTGAACGATACTTGAATATCGTCATGATAGAAATTGAAATATCAAAGACATACGCGTATCCGGATCACATCGATCGCATCATCCACCTTTTGATTTAATCAAAGGTTGTGTCCATGTTATCTAATATTATTATTATTATTTTCACATAACCGAATGACTTCACTCTGTTTCAAAGTCGTAGTGTTCGCTTGGAATTTAGATCAATGTAATCGTGTTTATACGTTCAAACAGTTCAAAGTATCTACGTGTGCAGTTAGCTACGAGTCGAGCAATCAAAATTACAAGTGAAAATAGATACACGGTTAGAAGGGGAAACCGCAATTAAATGGTATAGAAATATTTTGTTTTTCTTTCAACCAAATCCAATATTCACACCCAAATAAACAAGTGTAGTAAACATTTTACGTTTATACATTTATATGAAAATTTACAATTATGTAAAAATTGAACATTCTCGTATAAAATTACTTTCTTTGGACTATGTACTCGTATGTACCTACATTTTAAACTTATGTCGTACGAGGCGTATACAAAGTAATTTTATGAAAACTCTGTTGTTTTTATACAGTGCAAAATTTTTACGATTTAACATCTATGTAATGATCAACCATAATAAGATGAAGGTGGTGTCATAATACCAGGTTATAAAAATCAGCACAAACGCAGGCGTAGTAAGCATTTACATCAGGTAATCATGACATTTATATCAGGTAATGACGTCATAGTCAAACAACGAGGTTAGGGTACTCGTATCATGATGTCTTTTTTCCAACCCTTTTACCGTTCCGCTGCTGGAACATGGGTCTCCTCTCAGAATGGGAGGGTTAAGGCCATAGTCTGCCATTGACAGACTTCACACGCCTTAGAGAATATTTATCATGACGTTATTGAAATTAAAATGATATTATGTTTATCAATACCATTGTATTGGCACAAACAAAAATGTGTGATAAAATGTTTAAACTACACCTGCAAAAGTAATGAAATTTACTTTAACGCCTATTTTCCATTAATATAATAAAAAAATCTCTTTTGTGTTATATAATAAAAAACAAGAGCAATAAATTTTATAATATCATTTTTATTAACGATCGCATTTCAGCAATTAATATGTTATTCACATTTAATGACTTTTATGCCCTTTTTTAATACGCTGTAAAAGTCGTATTTTTATACCTCCAAAGTTAATAAAATTTTACTAGGGGTCTAAAAAATTTACATATTTTTTAAATATGTGAAAAATATGAGGGGCTGGTAGCGCTGACGGCGCATATCTCGAACGCTCCGAGAGGTCAAGCAACATTGGCGAGGTCGACAATGGACAGAGGTTAGTGTCCCCTGAAATCTAATTTTCAATTGGTCGTACATTCTTCGAAGGGCACTTCAGACAGTTACTTGGAGGTAACGATCTGATAGTAATTGCTTAATTCGACCAAAGTTCGTTCATGACATTAAAAAAACCTCTGTGGGACAGACTCATCAGTAAGACGCATATAATCTTTCTTCCTTTCTTTACTTGTAGGAGAATATTTGTGGCCAAGAAATGGACGCTACACGAGCTACAAATAAAATATACAAAAACTTCATAAACATGTAATAATTTTTATCGCCTAGGATTTACACTTTTCTCTTATCAATCATTTATCATTCTACTGTGTGAGGGAGGTTACTTCCAAAAACAGTAGGTTTGAAACCATAGCCTGTCGCGTCGGTCAAGAAAGAACATTATGAACAACTGAACAGTATGAAAACACCGCTAAAAGCAGATGCTTGCTATTATCGAAATCCCAGGTCTCTACAACGAAGGACATAAATCAACACACTAAGCTGTGAGTAATTTTCTTTTAAATAATACTTTTTAAATACCAAATAAAATCTGTTCGTGGGAATTCGACAAGGTAATTCTAATTTTCTTTCACAAAACAAATGATGGAATAATTTTCTTTGAGACTCTTAACATTGATTGAAAAGTTCTTTTGTTGAAAGCAAAGTTTCATTATACAATAATTGCACTTATCCGCACGTTTCCGAACGACGATTTCAAAGTGTTGAATCACGGGAAGTATTCTCTCAAATCAGGAAATTGTAAAGATCACATTATTGACGTTTCCGGTTTTCTCCATCTATATTTTTGATTATAAATATTTTAAATAAAGCCGAGAACGATCACTGCTTATGTATACATATACCTTAGTTGCAGAACACGTCGAGCTAATGATTGAAATGTATCTGTAATTAACCATTTGACTCGTTGAAAATAGAAAATGACTTAACTTTTAACTGCACCTAGTACTCGCTCCTATTCAAAGTTAAATACGTAAAAAGGTGATTAGTAATATAAAAACTAATGGGTTAACATCTCTGATGCTAATTATAATGCTTCCTACATATATCTTCAATGTAAATAATGCCTGGCGAAAATGTTGGTGTTTACACAGAAAAACATATTACATAAATTGCTTTTCTAATAAATAACTTGCAAGTTTTCAAATTGACTCGCTTGAATGTGCTGTATGTGTCTGACGGTTGAAAATTCATACGTCGTAAATGGACACTGAATAAGTCTAAGAAGCTTTACTCGGAGCTGTACATTGATGGCATGTATCAGAACATAGAACAAACAAAAACTACTATTTTCGCTCTATACCAAAATTCATGCATGGAAAATTATCTTTTCTAAAATAAGATGCATATTAATGAATTAAAATTATTGAAACAATATTTACATTTATAAAAAAAAGCTGTCAATAACAGAATGAATGTACGAAGGAATGAATAAAGTAATAATTACGTAAATTCACGCCTGTAGTCCCCCAAGAGGTAGACAGAAGTATGTAGAACACTCCCACGTTTCACCAGTTACGTTTATGTCCCACTATGGAAAAGGTGGTGAGTCTATTGCCATACATCGGGCTCATATTCCAACTCCGAGCTACTACTAAAAAATCTAAATTAGAAAAATTGAGTAGTGCCCGACCCGGAAATCGCACCCAGGACCTCCCGATCAGCAGTCGCACTTGCAACCAACACGACCAACGAGGCAGTCAAATAACAGTAAAATAATAGTTTACCAAAAAAATTTAAAAAAACGAACCACGAATTTGTATCATTTTTTTTGCTGTATACCATAACCAGGATAACGTACAATGTGTTTTGTATGTAGTTTGATGTCTTGCGTGCATATTATAAAAATAGGTATATAATAATATTATGATAATCTGTTGTCATTTCCCATCATCACTGTTAGACGCAAAGAGATCAAACCTCAGTAATTCTGTTCATTTACGTCAGCAGCTTAGGTCATCGCCCGGTTATGATGCAACGCCTTTACAATGAGTTGCAGTTTGCTGATCTGTAATTCCGTCTACATTTGTGCGTTTGGGAACACTATTTAGAAAACGAAATACAAGTTCAATACAATATAGGTCAGCATGAGATTTAACTGTTCAGCGACTTCCCGTTCTATAACTGCCCGAACGGTACAACTTTTGCTATTTTCTCTTACAGTTCACATCGACTTAAACTTGCGGTTATAATTAGTGGTCGCCATTGAGCGCGATAATTAGATTGTAACTGCACCCGAGCTCCTTTGAACCACTTCTACGTATTTCATCTGGTATACTGTTCCGAGGATATTATTGAAACAGCATTTTTCTATGAAAATTATCATTTTTCTACAATTATCGCACCGCTTAGGAGAGTTCTATATTCAACAGTGGATTTATAAGAACTTCGAATGGACGGATTTTACTATAAAGAAAATAAACTTGTAATAAATACGAAAATTATCATGCCAATTTCCCAAAAGAGTAGGAATAGACTAAGGAAGGACTTCCACCGGCTACTCTCCTGGCTACGTTTAATTTCTAAATTGTTTTTCATTTAATTCAACAATTTAGACAACGCTATGAAGATCTAAGTATTACAGTAACATTTTTTTTTAAAGTAATCGTTGTTTCCATAACAATACAAAAAAAAACAGTATGAAATTGAAAAATAAAATTAAATATTGACGATTAAAAATAAATCATAATTAGTTAACAAATGAACATTAATTGTTTGAATGCGATACGAACTGAATCACTATCACCGCCACTTTGGTAGATGATGCGCACACGCATCGAAGTACAATTGCACATATCGGGGCCATTTGGCGCCTGTTTCAATTAACAGGTTGCTATTTCCAGGCCGCGGTGTATCGACAGCGCATTGACCGCCCCATCAGTAAAATTAGCCACAGATTCGCGATCGTGCACCGGTATTGCAGTCATGACCGCAATAAAGTTATTTCTATTCAAAAATAAAGTTATTTCTATTGGTCGGTATGTTTTTGTTATTTACTGTCTAATAATTCCAGACATTGTTATAATATTCATGTTCGGCTCGTACAATATGATGTTATAAATTATTCGTACAGTTACGCGGCCCATCGTCGATTCTTTCACGTACTATCTGGCTCATTCATTTTTAACATATTGGTCGGATTTTTGTTCTTTACTAAGTTTTAGATTAATATATATATAATAGTATCTTATTGCCAACGAACTGAATCAAAATTAATTTAAATTAAAACGATGAAATATCCTCACTACACGAAAAATAACAGGTTACACATACAATGTAATACAAATTAGCGGCAAAGAAAATCCATTTTTACACATTGAAAGATGGTTCAAAGTTTCCGTTAAACTTTTCCTTGTATCTTTCATGTTGACTACAATGGTAACAAAAACGACGCGGGCGCTCGTGTTTAGTGTCGGAAAAACAAAAAGACCTTTTGTATAAGGTAACGTTCTTGGTATAATCTCCATGTATATAAATACATATATTAATTTTATATCCGAACAAAAATTAGTACATTCAGACATTTGAGATATTAATACAATGCAAATTACAATATCATATTCAGAGTATTTATTATTTAGATAAAGAAATCAATATAAATCTTGGAATCATTTAGACGCATAGTCTATTTTAAGACAACTTAGGTTGATAGGTAATCAGAATTTAAGAATCAATTTCGAAAAACTCAGCCAAACCGAGACGTTTACTTTATTGTAAAATGATATGTAGTCGTACCTATGTAGGTACATATAGTGCTATTAAATGTACTTCACATACCTATATGTACCAAATAGCCGTCAAAATCGTATTGTATCCAATAAAGGCTTCATGCATCGCATGCATTGTATTCTAATTGCAAAAAACAAATTTCACAAAACATTTTTTTAAATAAAAATCCTAGGTGATGTGTTTTTAAATATCAGGCGATTCTCGTCTACTCACTTTTCGCCTCCTTGAACTTAATAAATTGAAACAAGGAGCACATACAGAGTCTGATAGGAATCAATCACTCCTAAGCCCTTGCATCATATTAATTATCTTTAATTGCGTAAAAAGCTACTGAACCTTTTAAAAAAGGTTCATCGTATAAAATTGCTTGCCAAAATAAATTATGCAATCTCGTTGAAACGTTTGCACAAATAATTTCGGACAAACCACACAGAATAAAACTTTTACAAATTTTATTATTATACGTACGCATTACTGGGAACAGTGCCCGTTATAAATCATGTTCCCACGGGTCCGTGAGTTTGTTTTGCGCCTAGAGTAATATTGAATCACATTAGCAATACAATATCTAAAAACAAAATATAATATTGTATTAAAGATATGTAAATATGAGCAAGTAATAAATTACAAAAAAATTAACTTTTCATCAGTTGCTAGTAAAAGCCAGTGATATGAGACGATGAAACAAAGATGGCTGTGGTTTGCACTTAATAATGTCTGGCGTCTAGAATTTTCTGCAATGTTATTCAAAACCAAGTTCATAGTACTTTTTCGATACTCTGAGAAATTGAATTTGTTGACAAATATAAGAAAATCCACAAGAAACTTCTTCAGCTTTGCTAACTAATCGTTTGTCATTATTTGAAAATTAAGAAAACAGTATGATTATTTAAAACTTAAATTTGCCTTCAAACGCAGAGGTGCCAACACACCTTTTGGCCGAAATATGTCAACACATAATTGTGTTAGTAACAGTGTTAAAGTTTTGGCGCCTGAAACACTACTGCTGTTAACATCACACGTAAATATCCTCATTTAAGTTTATAATTTCGTACTTACAGCTTAAGCGGTAGAAATTTTGAGGCCTTGAATTCCTTAAACAATTTGTCAACTCATGCCCTTCGCTGGTTATTAGACACATATTTTGTTCAGTCAATTAACAATCGTAAAATGAGGATTTGCTGCCAGCAACAGATATAAATTTTTGTTTCGAATTTAGAATTTAAACATTGACATACTAATCTCATTTTAAATTATCGATCATTATTAAAAACATTTTTAAGCACTAACATTACGTCGGTACAGATTGAGGTACTTGGCGCCCAGTGTTCTCTGTTTACCCCGTGAAGGACAAGACCTGACGATATAATAATAATAACATCAAGTACTGATACATTCTGGTAATAACCACAATAACAGTACTATCGTTCGTCTCTTTTTCCCATACATTTCTTTGAAAATCATACAATAAACCCTCTCTGTTTCCAAACCAGTGGGTTTGTCCGGATTCAAGAAAACTTTTTCTATGTCAAATCACTTGAACCTTGTACTTAACGAGGGGATAACAAAAAGCCGTGATCAGTGAACGATATTTGTGACGCGTTGAGATAAATTATGAAATAATATTGATTAAAGTAATAAAGGTATTGTTTAAGTATAATTTGATAATAATAAACATCATATCTATAGTATAGTCTAGATAGGTGAATCTTGGTCTCCCTCGGCACCTGCGTCCATCGACATTCGCATTGTATATCTGTTTCGTAATTCTTTCATCAGCCATTCTCTCAACATGTTCGAACCAATAGGGCATGCGCTTTCTCATTTTTACACTGATACTCTCTAAACATATTCCCCCTAAATGGTTTAAAGACGTTTACCATACAGTGTCAACCAAAATGATAAGGATTTAATAATAACATCGTTAAACTAAGATATATGAGGATGTAAATAAGTATTAAAATTATTGTAGAAATCATTATGTTGTGTTACTAAAAGGTATTTTTATTGAACTTTTTTAACTTTTTGGCCTCGTCAGTTGTCAGTCTTGCTTTAAGTTATGACCATGTTTAGTTATGCCTTTGGTAGGCTGTAATAATAATGATTATTAATGAAAATAAGAGATAAATAAAACATTTTGAAGTTTAATAAGAATCAGAGCCCAAAGTTCGAAGACAACACCACTACGTCTCTTTCTACTGGTAAGCAGCAATACTAGCTTTCTCGTGAGGCAGTTTTGGAGAATGTGTTAAGCAGATTGACAAACAGTAAGACTATATTATTACAGATACTAATACTGTATTGTTGGGATAGCCTCAGAAGTATATAATCTTTAATTAAAACAGCAGAGCTCCAATAACATTCTTTTTTATTTTTACACGTCACACAAAACCACACGTATTGTTCTTCCCCCCGTTTTTGACCATTCCCCGCCATTCTAAGTTAGCCGCTTTTTTTATCTATGCTGCTATTCTATATCTATGGCTATCGATACATTGTTCCCTTATTATACATTGTTATAAATCTTAAATATAAATATTAATCCTAAATATAAATACTTATATAAAATATTCCATAGGCTAACAGCTCGGCCTTCCTGTTGATAGCGAGTCCTCTCGCGTTAACATGTTAGTTCTAAGAACAAGTCATTAAGATGTGTCTAAATGCTTATTATAATATTATTATTATTATTATTTTTTTAAAACCACTCTATGTTAACAAATACTCAAACCTTATTCTTATATATATATGTATATACATTTTTATTTTTTTTTCTTTCTTGGTATCCATGAATGTATGTTCATTAATTTTAGAAAAATATAATTAAACAATGCTACTACAATTTGAGATTTGATACAAAATTATTATGATCCATTGTTACATGACCCTGGATGAGATATTCATTTCTTATTATAATTATTTTATGTAAATATTAAAATATTTGGATAATTCTAATATATTTTCCTTTTGTACATCTATATCTACATAACATATATTAATCCCCATGTCCATCATCAGAATCATTTTCCTGACATCTACTTTCTAGATCCCTACTAAAGTTCAACCACGGCTGTATCATATCTACTGCTAACACGGCTTCATACCGACGACAATTTTTTTACGTGTTAAAAGAGTATCTTCTATCACGTACCTGTCGTTTGGAAGCACCTTTATTACCCGATACAAACCCTGATATTTAAAGACAAATTTTTGAGAATGGCCGTCGTGTGGTACTTGCCGTTCTACGCGAACCAAATCTCCCTTCGAGTAACACTTTTATTTTGCACATGCTTTCCTTTTGATAAGTCGGTCATCATCGAAACTATTAAAGCATAATCCCTAATAAACCGTCTGTGCTAAAAAAAAACCGATGATGCATTCACTAGGCCGAAAGGCATCCGGTTATACTTATACTGGCCGCCTGGGGTTACGATGTCTAGGCTAAGTTCTCTGGCTTTCGACAATTTTATCAGAGGGCACTGGCTACCTAAATCTAGATGGCAATCAATAATCTGCTCATTCTCTAATCATGTATTTAGCGGTTAAGTCTTCAGTCGTACATCATTGAGCAGGTTGCTCAATGATGTACGACTTTACTCATTTTTACTTTTATCCTTGCTTGTGATCGTATCGAGTTCTTTATTTGTGTTTTTATTTTTAAAGCAATGAATCGATAAGTGACCTGACTTATTGCAAGCAGTGCAGTTTGCTGGCGGCTTCTCGCATTTGAAACTCCGGTGACCGACTTGGTCACAGTTGTAACAAGTCATTTTAAAATTACTTAACTTCGCAGTAACGTTTTCATCCTTGTGATCATTTCGAAATTTTGAATTTACGTCGTTACTTTCGCGACTTTGGCCGACCTTAACAGTCCTAAAATATTTTAACACCTGTTCGGGTTCGGAAAACTGTGCCGCCTGTGCACCTACTTTTACCGCCCTGTCTTCAACGCCGTACAGTAGACAATCTACAGCCTGTCGCCCATATATCCTACAGCGATTTAACATATTGATTTTGGCATAATAATAAATCTCTAGGGATTCCCCATATTTGACCCTTTTGGTTAACATTTGAGTCAAGAGTTCAGCGTAGTCTTCACGGACTGGAAATGATTCTATTAATTTCTTTTTCCACTCCTCCCAAGTAAATAACATTGATGGTAAACTTTGATACCAAGATTTAGCTATGCCACTTAATTTGGGAAGAGCGTAGTGTATAATTTCTCTATTTTCCCAATGATAAATCTCAGCGCACTCTTCTACTTTTGTCAGCCACGTCAACACCGACTGTTCCTTTGACATAGGGTCAAACTCAGGTACAATGTTAGTATTAAAAGTCAGTTTAGGCTTCTCTGAACTCTTGACTGATTGCAAAATTGACAAAACCTTATCTAATACGTTATCGGTAGAATCTGTAGGCTTACTCCGTTTAGAGGTAAACGATCGTAGCTCATCATAATCTCTTGACGCGCTGCGACTTCGCTTCCTCCCTCGCCTAGTCCTGTGGCGACTCCAACGTCTCGTGTCAGTGACCTCGCTGTCGCTGGATTCGGAGCGCGGACGTGAACGCGGACGTCCGCGTACTCCTCTCGCTGGCGTCCGGAGTGACCTTTCCCGGACGGGATGTGACTTGAGTGTCCTTCGACCTTGGTGCTCTCCATCAAGGTTATTATATAAATAAACCTCAGTATCGCGCACCCGCGATACCCCTGGTTGCTCTGAGTAATGTTTCCACGTCTTTGCCTGACCCTCAAACCTGGGTCGCCCTGGCCACGACACATTACTCACTCCACGTTGCCGAAAGTCTCGACCCTGACCCTCAAACCTGGGTCCTCCTGGGTCCGAATCATTCGCCACATTTTCTGGCTCTCCATCTTTCGGCCGACTCATATCGAAACCTGAAACTGACAGGCAACCGCTTAATAGGCTGTCACAATACCAATGATCACGACACAACAATATACATGTAAACATTTTTTTCAATTCAGAGCGAATCAGACTTTAAAGTTTTTCCGAAACGTAATTGTCGCGTTAATTGCAGTAGCATCCTCAATGCAACTTAGCTTTAATGTTACGTCAACCTGCTATTACACAATCGGCCAACGTGGGACGCATACTCGTAACGGTAGCTTTATTTCGTAGACGTAGACAAGATAAATAAATTTGGCTACCAGTTTATTTATTTACTTATTTGGTAATCCAACAGCGTAAATATTTGTAAAGTAGACTCAAATTTAATTAAAAATGATAAGGCCAAAACGGATTACACTAATAATATAAAAAACTTAACATTTATAATATTTGTAATTAAAGAATTAAATAGAAAGTGTGTGTGCGTACGACTGTGTGTGTGTGCATGAAGGTGTATGTATGTATGTATCAATGCTACTGTGCTACAAGCGTGGAGTGCTTTCACACATTAATACTAAGACACGTTCACCTGTGAGCTCCGAGCATTTTCTTCCATCACTAAACATCCTGCAGCCATCTTGGGTGATGATCACCCCGACAAGTCTCTCGTTTATATGGAAACAAGCAAAACCATTATTCTCAGTTGTAAGTACCTACTTGAAAACTGACATCCTTTCACAAATGCCTTTGGAACTAAATCCTTTATAACACAAAATCACGCATGTATTTTCCCGGAGGGATAGTCATAGTACAAAAACTGTAACATCCCCGAAGTAGCGGGCAGAGCGTAGTACACTGCCACGTCCACCAGTTACGTGTACCTGCCACTATGGAACAGGTGGGGAGCCCATTGCCGTGTGTCGGACGCAAATCCAGAGTCAGTGCCACTACTGGAAATATTAGGTTACAAAAAAAAAATTGTATGTACCTATCCCGAGGACCTCTTGATCAGCAATTACGTTTGGAGGCAATAGACTCCCTTTTGAACATTAGGTTTAACTAAAGAGTGATGCTGTCGTTCGTGGTAAAATCAATTAAAAATGTTAACTGACAACTACAAGGAAATAATAATCCTTGACCTAACGTAACTACATAGTTTTATTATTGTTTCATGAGTATCACACATCGCTATGTATAAGCCGGCTTGACTCAAGTTTGTTTTTTCGGGATGGCCTGAATAGCTTCGGACCTGTACGAGGTGACGAATAACAAAAAAGATGTTGGTTATGAAGAGATGATTCATCACAGATTACCACAGACTGCAACTCTTCAGTCACACCTGTAGGTATCATCCTGTCTTTCCCTCGTCAAACAAAATCGAATTAGATGATTGACCCCCTACCCCACCCCTCATGAGCATAATTATATTGAATGTTGCTGCACCGAGATGAGCATGTTGCTCAAGAACAATCACTGTATGTCTCATGAGAAATAAAGATTCTTTAAACCGACACTGCATATACACCAGGCAAATAAAAAACACAAACACTTTATTACTCTTCTGTCTGCCGCCCGCAGAACGTCCATCGCTCCCTCCGCTCGCCGCTCGGCGGCAGCCGGCGCTGTCACGCTGCAAGAGAGAGGGAGACAGCTGTCGCTGTCAGTTTGACGTCTTGTATAGAAACCAGAATCATTTATGTTGGCGGTTGCAATTCTTTTTATATAATTTTTTTTTTACAAAAATTGCATTCAATTCAAACCACAAGCTGCTTTTTTCTTGCGTTACAAGTATTCAGTTGACTTTATTCAAACTAAAAGAAAACGATAAGCAACCGCCTTATAAAAATATGCACTGACCATTGTCAAAAAATATTTTTTTCCGTCGTCGAGGGGATGGTTTTTTTTCGACGGGCGTATCTCTCAGTTATTTTATTTTTTCACATCTTTTATACAAGTGATACACAACTAAGTCAGTAACATAGCTAACGCTAGCAGTAATTTACAAACCACCTTAACACGACATTTAACAAACGAAAAAAAAGACAACTCATTAAAAATTAAAATAAAACAAAAAAATGCCTATTTACACACACGGGGAATTTGAACTGCAACAGCTATAGTATAGTCATATATATTTTTTTACATCGAAAATTCACTAATGCACTAGTGTTAGTCATCGAGTCCAAATCAAGTCCCGCATTAAACATAACTTATCGCCTACACTTAGAATATATTCAGAGGACGTCATTGCATCGAGCATTAAATGTATCTTTTACATTAACAACAACATTATATTTGCAGCGAATAATTGTCAAAACATTTACACATTAATACGAACGTAAGGGTATCTGAAGAAAAATATTAGACTATGTAATTTTTTAAATCTTTCACGCGAAAAAACATAAGTTATATACTAACAATACAATATAATAACTATATGTAACTATGAAGCTAAATATCACTAAAATATTGAAAAAGAAAAACACTTATATATGTATATGCTAGACAGCCTCGCCGCGGGAGCTGGAGCAGTTGTCGGATGTCTTCGCTTACTCGCGGTGCTACACAGGTGGATAAAAAATGTGACCAACACTCAATTCTCTCCAGAATATACCACTGAGACAAAAATTAAACAATCTACGAAGTCCTGTTTTATTTTATAACATGTTTTGTAGTTTAAGGTTAATTCATAGATATTCACGCAGAATAAAACTTGTGTCCCTAAACCTGGTCGGTACATTGTAACATTTTATAATGTTTAAGACGTCCCGCCCATAATCACGTTATCCACAATAGTCGATCATTGCATATGAAGAGATTAACAATAGAATTCTTTTATACGTGAAATAATCGAGTGTTGGAGTCAAATTTTCTACATTCGCTGTCTAGACCGGCCGACCCTTTTATACTCATGAATACCAATTGTTTTTATAATGAATCTTATTTAATAACGCAGCTAGCTTACTTATAGTCAGCGAGTTACATCGACACATATATAGATATGCACATATGACACCGACGTAAATGTACATAACACACGTAAATAATATATCAAGTAATCTAGCGATTCTATGCAATAGTATTAATTAAAAATTTTAACACCATTACTAATGACCACTAACCTTATTAATGCGTACCTCACGAGAAAACAAAATAACAACATTGATTTGAAACACAACTCCTTGAATACACTCCGAGTATATGCGACCGTGTGTTGGACATGCGGATCTGTAGTCTCTGTGAGTTTTAATGAAAAATATTCAAATGCAGTGGTCCAGTGGCCACTGTGTGCTTCCGCAGCCAACCGTATTGTCTTCAACCCACATACAACTGGGCTTGACAATGCGCGGATCCAACTTTAGAGATGTTATATGCAGATATTTCTTTCATCAATCTTTCATTATCATCATCAACCCTTTCATTGTGCCCCCGTTGGACGCGGGTCTAGAGCTGATAAGAAGCTCATCACTTCAAACTTAAGCGAAACCTATTGAAAATTCTCGGTGTGATAAAAATAAACACGTCTCAGAGCACCGGCACATAATGTTATTGTCTTGCGAGTTGTGTTTCGCAATCAAAGCTGTCACATTACAATAATCCCAAAATCAACCCACTGTCGGTTCGCCGAAACCGTAACACAATCCCGATATAACATCCTAAGCTACATAATAATATTGATTGTATATCAGTTGGAGAATACTGACCAAAAGCGTACGAGTATTTTGGGAATATAAAAAAAATATACATATTGTATCAGTGTGTAGGGTTGGATTTTTTTTTCAAAAAGGGACTGTACACATACACTGTACCAGTGTTTTAGGAACAACCCGATAAATGCTAGGGTTCAATTAAGATGCAGTTGTACATATTCTTAAAGCTGTTATACAATGTCGTACAGAATATATTTGTATATGAGTTGTCCCAAAAAAAACCTTCAATTCGATTATTAGGGAAGCCTGTAACGCCACCTATTACCAAACTACGAAAACTAATTGCCGTAACAACAAAAACAATCACCACACCTTACCAAGTTTTACCGATAAAAAGAGATATCAAAATATCAATACTTAACCTAGCAATTTCATTAAGATGATTAATTAATTTGATTTTCAAACCGTAAGGGGTATAAGAATCCCTCGACCGCCATTATTACGTTGTATTTCTTTAATGTCTATTGCTTTTGTGTCTATCTTTAGAGCTAGGTATAAAATATCAGACATGATGCCCGATGACATTATTTGCCAGTGAAGCCCAGGCTGATGACGACAAGGTTGTAGGCACCACAGACGTCGTCATATAGTCATAAAAAATTGTACGTTAAAAGAAGTGCCGTCACGTTAACGGCCAACGTCAAAGTTGACTTCGTACGTTTCATACATATATTGAAGAGCCCGCGAACGCCAGGGCCAGTATTCTCCGCGAGTTCCGCGACATCCCAGTGTATAATTACAAAGTATAATGTGTATAACTCGTCGGTCCGTACGTCGCCGTATGCGATGTGTCATTATACTACGTCCAGATGTTTGTATATTATTGCTATCGGATAAAGCACATTCGTTTACAATAATGTAACAGTAAATGTAAAAATTTGTACTTTTCATTAATTACATTGATTTAATAGGCAGTGTTGTTACGAACTAGGTACAATTATGAGCAAAGATATTTATTTACACGGTTAACGGTAGAACTGCCAGTATTCCATGTGATGTTAAAGCCAACAAGCCCGTGGTTTCGTTAGCAAATTGAAAAAAAAATCATTATACTGTTAATGTACACTAAAAATAAAAACAGCAATTCCATATACAATTCCAATTTATAATTAAAATATAAACGCTCCTTATTTATGATAGAATTTTAAATTGGCTATTGAACGTTTATCGATGTTGACATAAAAATAAATTTCAGTGTACAAAAAAAAACTAAAAAGATATTAACTAAAAATAAAAAAATCAATCTGGTTTTTATTATTATTATTGAACTTCTCTGATTATTATTATTACTACCACTGCGCTAATTATCATACACTGATAATCTCATCATCAGCGTATTGCAGTTCACAGCTGGACAAAGGTCCCCATAATCCCAACGCTGGGCACAGCTCCCACCGCCTACGCCGCTGCCCACAGGCGGACATGGCAGAAAGTTGGCTAATTACATGTGTCAGTTTTGTATACATAGTAGTACAGATATTATTACATTCAAACGAATTGTAATCGCCTTCCGTAGCCGGAAGCCCCCAGCGCGCGTCGCTGCGGCGCGTCGCTGCGGCGCGTCGCTGCGGCGCGCCGCTACCCTTACACCCAATACGACCCATATATATTAACATATGCCCGCCGCGAACAGACACCAAACCAGAAGGGCTATTATGTAAAACGCTCGACGGATGTACCGATATTGATGCGGTTTTTCATTTTTATTGCTTTAATTCTATTTTGCTATGTTGAATAGTTCTATAGCAATTGTATCGATTGACAAACTAACTTTTATTTTGGGGAGTATTAAATTTCTATTTATTCAAATATTTTAAAAGACAGAAATGCAAAACGTCCGCTGTTCAGCGCCGACGATGCCAATTATAATTATTATTGTATATTTAATGTTACAGTAAGCAGTACTCATCGAAACAGCCTTATTTAGAGAGTATTCTCACTCGACTAGGTAATTTTATTTACGATTTGAAAAAAAAAACCTCAGTAACGTCACCAGTTCACGATACATACATCCCCAGCAGTCCGGGCCCACCGCTGGACACAGCGTCTCCCCGGCCGATGTGTTGCCCATGTTTTGTTGCACAATACTGCCGGTGGACTTTAATTGAGTATAAATTATTTCCTTGCATTTGGATACAGTAAAACTAAATGTGTACGCGTCCTGAAGCTTCAAAAAAGCGAATAAATTGGTTGGTTATAGAACAACGTTCTAGAACTACCGCACGTAACTCGTCGATGGCATGTTCTTTTGCACTTTTGAGACACTAGAGTGCCATGCACGTGGTTCAATGCG
>DWDW01000118.1:0-18103 GCA_018245635.1 Mimoniades versicolor eupheme | reverse complement strand
GTAAAGGATTTAACATGTTTCAATCCTTTACTATAACTGCCACCTCTATCGTTTGTTATATTCGAGTATCGGAATTAAGTATTACATAAAAATAAGTGAAGGAGGCATAAATTTACTAGGATGACCGTCGACAAGATCTCTTACAACCTGTGGCTTAATTAAAATTATGGTTATCGGTACTACACTTCAACTTTTTCATACTTTCGTGCCGTTACATTTTAATACATAGAGTACCATCGTGAAACGACATTGAAGTTTGCACTAAATATCATCATTGAATACTTTCAAAAGGCTCCTGAAAACAGTCACTAATTAAGGCAGATACTTTCATAGTCTATTGAGGGTGCACCTCTTTGGTGGGTAAAAAAATTTTTTTTCGCATTAAACGTCATTACGAGTTTAGAAGAGCGCTCCCCGTCCTCAGTAATTAGTGAGGTACCCGCCGTAATGACGAAATGCGCCTTAAAATTGAACGATGATGGTACGACGCGGCGTGTATGTAGTTAATACGAAACAGTAATACCAATCGGGATGACTTGAAAAAATCACATCTCCCCAAGGCTGGGGCGCGGCGGGGTGGGCGGGGGTGCAGGTAGGGTGGCCGGTGTTTTTATTTTTTTTTCGCGATTGGCGGATTGCAGCGAGAGTAATGATCGATGGAATTAACGTGCGCAGCACTAGACATAGCGGGATTTGAATTTCGAATGTCGGGGCCAACGGAACGGTGAAAAAATTCGCCGTCCACGTCTCTGAGTTTTTCGAAGCGTCCGCTACGAAAAACGAATTAGAATTCTTGAGGTTCATTAATAAAATTTGCCAATTCCATGTATTACACAAAATTTTCACGGTGTTTCCACTATTTCGATATTTTAGTATTCATTTAAACAATTGCACGCCCAGTGGTAGTACTTATACATTCCACTTACATACATATGTTTAGGATAAACAAGAACATTTTTAAGGTATTATCATATATTTCTTTATTCATTTATAGTACACAAACAACTTACAATGGTACATAATATGAGAGAAACGATCAGAGGATAGCTTGGTGCTGTTACAGTTAGAGATGCAGATACACATCATGCACGCTATAAATGTGTTAACAAATGAGAATAAAAAATAAAACTTTCAGATATAACAATTGACGTATAGAAATATTTAAAAAGAACTAATTGAAAATTAAAAATAAAAATATAAGCAACAATTACACAAAAGAGATTAGAAAAATAAATATAAACAGTTTAAACAGTAAAGTAAATATAAACAGTGGTCAGATAGATTCAATCACACGTTATTTATTCGTTCTGACGCTGCCTGTGAATAAATCTATTTAGGTATAAGAAAATTACTGGTAAGATTCCGGAAAATTTTGGTTATAAGCGCTTGTCGAGCAAAGTTTTATTTTTATAAACGGACGCTCAGTGTCTTACTTTGGCACCCAGGACAGCCGCAGTGAAATTGAAAAGACTCAATTGGTTAGGTGCTTCGAACACGCGTTTAACAATCTTGTAAAGAAAAGCTATATCTAGCATTTCCCTTCGGACGTATAAAGAATTCATTTTAATATATGTGAGTGTCTTGTATGATCATAACATTTTTCCCAGGTTACATGAGAATGTCAAGTGCCAAAGAAATCTGTTTTATATGGGTTCTGTTCTTCTATTGTATACATCATAGTATGGATTCCACATGGTACTGGAATATTCCAAGCCACTGCGTACTAAGAAATTTTATCTTTGTATCCTTCAAATCCCTACTGTTGCAAAGTACAAAGCCAAGATTCTTATGCCCTTCTGAACAGATATTGTGACATGAAGATCGAGTCGCATTTTACTATCGAATATGATTCCCAAGTGTCTCATATGGTCTCTTAGTATTGCATTATTTATACTATATACAAAATTATGGTATTTGGGATAATGCCAATTAAAACCATACCTCTTATCCGCTTGTAAACCTAGTTATTACTGTGAAGTAAATCTCAGTACAAGAAGGAACGATTGCATGAACAGTATACATTTGCAAAACGTAACAAATGTATTTCATCAAAATCGCTAATAGATGCCCAAGAGGCAAATCGTGTGCGGTGTCCGTATAAGTTCGCTAAAAATACTTAAAAGCATTCCGCTACCGGTCAAAACACAACGTCGAATTCCGGGAACGAGAGACGTAATGCACACCCATACCGGCCCGCGTCCCTCCCAGCTACAAATGCATCACAAATATCTATGAAATTTCCAAACGGAATCCAAGCGATTTTCCGTCTCCATAAAACAACGTTCGCCGCTCATAAAAATATTCCGAACGCATAAAAATCTTTTCGGCTTCGTATTATTTTTTTACTGCCGCGCAGCATGCACCCCTGTCCGGTCCAGGCTGATATTGAATAAGCTTTATATCGTATATATATTTCGATCCGTTTTCCGTTTACAAATTAAACACACCCCCACGGACGTACATGAGGCAGCCCCGCGCTGTATATGCACATACACATATGTAGTGTTCGCATGATTTATATTCGCGGTACACATTTGGCATAATTGAAAAATGGCCGGTGAAGTTAATGGCGCAACAACGGACAGTGGCGGACAAAGCAAATAATTCTCGTCGACCGCGGCGTCTGTTGTATGAATATGGATGTTGTGACACTTCTATAAATTCGTCGCCCCGACACTCCGCGGTAATGATAATGCATTGAAATTTAAAAACACAGGAGTGGGCCAGCGCTGTGGAATCATAATTTTTTAATGCGTTCACAATTAATTGCTCTCCACGTGACTGTGTACATGTATGTACATATTACCATGCGTTTTGCATACACTTCTAACAGTAGGTGGTACTGGCCATTTGATAACACATTGTCAATATAACAATATTCCAAATAAATATTACTAGAAATCAAAACTAATATCAGTAGAGACACGCAAACGATGGTGAAGAATTTAACTTTCAAAAACAATTGTTTTAGTTATTAGGATGCACCTGAATTCTTTCTTCAACACTACATACACAACAAATTACCTTCACAGACGATGATCGCTGTCAATGACAAACAATTTCGTTTCACCCCTCTGGAAGTAAATGTGGAATGTACGACCGAAAGTTACAGGTATGAACGCGTAAACCAGCATTGTTTACTTAATTTTTTTACAAAATTCATTTCAAGAAACTATGCTAATTACATATTAATATACCTATTGATCTACTGATATAAATACAAAGAACTATCAAATACATAACATCGATATTTTAGCTGGCAGGAGATAATTTGTTAAGAGTACCTTTGTAGATAGTTTTGCCGTTAATCCAGTGCTTGTTATGTCAAAGTTTAGTTGCGGCAATTAAACTATACACTTAGGTACAGGAGTGGTCAGCCAAATTAGTAATTAGGAATACAAAAGAATTATAACGAAATACAGATAACATTAATAACCGGTTAGCAATAATTACCGGTAATTTATGGGCAGCAATGACCACTAAGGATGAAGTGATCTGTACGCTTGCTACATGTATAACACAATGCTTAAATACAAATAAACTTTGTTATATAAACATACAACTATTAAATATAAAAAAGGGACCAAATTTCCTCCCCTCCCCCACCCTCCCCTCTCCTAAAATATATTTTCAACGTGTTTAGCGTCAAAGTGTCAAACGTGACAGCGGAGGTCCCGTTAAAAATGCCGAGTGGAGTTTTAACTCGCAACGGCTATGAGAGGCCACGCTTGTACTGTTTCGTTAGCGTGGTTAAGGTGTTTCACTTAACGTTTTAACATAACATAACATCACGGACGTATTCCGTTGGAACAGGCAGTGAAGGGCGGAGGAGTTTCTAGTTATAGTTAGGATATTTGTCCGGTGTACGATTATAGGTTCACCACCTATTCCATAGTGAGACGTAAAGCATCTGCTAGGGTAGAACTTGGGAGTGTACTACACTCCTCAGCCTACCTCTTTGGGTTTACAGTCGTGATGTTGCTTTTTTTATTGATGGTCTTCGCCCAAATTTTCTGAACATGATGAAGTGGCTCTCAGGTCTATCTTTGATTACAGGAGTGATTTTACGTTACGTTATAAAATATTTGGTTCGGTTTTTGTCCTTTTCCGAGCTGACTATAACTTTTGCATTTGTTTAAATTAGGTAGCTTTATTCACAGCCTGTGATATGTATTTTATAATAACAATATTTTTGTTGTAAAAGTGATACACTTCAAGTATTTTCACTTTAGGATATTAACTACGAGTACATAATAATACAGAATACAATCATTAATATAATATTTGTTATACTTATATATGTCATATGTATATATCTAGAGTCTCCGCAGAATCTGTACGGGATATTGAAACAGTATCATACACGATATTCTAATTTTCTTTCCCTAGGTACTGTCACATTTTATACAACTCACTTCAGAGAGTAACGATACAAATTTTAACTGACACGGGATAGAAGCAATTATTAATTGTTTTTACACTTTAACACTAGCACTAACAAACTGCAAAGATTTGTAACTCAATGGCAATCACCATAATGCATTGTAATTTAGACTTTTCCAAAAATGTTGAGTTGTTAGGTTGAACTTATGGTATCAATGACGATATATCACGATATTGGTACATGACCAAACGGCTTCGGGCTATTTTACTGATGTTACGGGGCACTAGTATACTTCAGCACTCTCCACCAGCTCCAGTGTGGATTGACAGAGTATAAACCCACAAGGTGTTCCTTCAAATCGGATTGGGAAACATATGGTATACTTAGGGCTAAATCCGTGACGTACGAAGTACCAGACTGAGTAAACAAAAATGAAAAACAGAAATTGTAAACGAAATTCCAAACGATGTAAAGTCGGCCAAAACTAGAACACAACACTTAGAAAAGCCGTTGAGCGATACTCCACTACACGCGCGATAATGACCTTGCCCTTTACATTCGAATGTCCGTGGCCAGAGATCAGTGAGGCTACCTTACTGAAGGTCGAACTGTCCTCGTCGCGCTTGTCACCAGTCGTTCCCACGGCGCGGACTCGGCGCGGACTCGAGCGCACTGGCACCTTTCACGATGCCGGGCAATTCGATTGGATGGTGATGGATTGCTGCTTGCAAATCTCGATATTATGAGTCCTCTATCCAATGATCTTGGTTCGTGAACGTTCTATAACTGTCCTTAAAATGCAGTAAGCAGAAAGTAAGCTAGCGTGCGGTTGATAGTTGCATTGACCCTGCCTTAACGTGCTAGGGTCCAGTGACATGCATTTCACATTTAGAATAGAGCGGTGTTCAGCAATCAGGTGTCATTCAGCTATGAGCTCCACAAATGTAAAATATACATAAATGTAAAAGTTGAAATGATCCGGAGGAGTTGCACTAATTTAATTTGAAAGCGACATTATGAATGTTAATTGATTTATGTAATATTTATCTATTATAGTATATAATATAGATGTGCATAATGCCACACATTCTATAAAGGATTAATATGACGTGTTACGGTCAATATGTAGTAACTTGTTTGCTGCTCCTGTACAAACTATAAAAAAGAAATAAACTTTTTTTTCAATTACCTGAAAGTCCCACGCGCGCGGTAGAATTCGACTAGTAAAGTAAAATGTATCCAAGCAGTTCACACACTCTTACATGCGCTATGAATCTAAGGCGAACACAATAAGTGACAGAAAAAATTGAGTCTTGCATAAGAGAAATATGGAAAAGGCGGCACAGTACAAAATTTTCAATAGCAGAACGCGTCATAGTTTCGTAACAACATTTGACAGTGTTTCGAGCTAGTGTCGTACGAGATGTCGCACTTAGCGAAATGTTTTTAATAATTTAGCCACAGTACACAAAATCCTAAGCACTCCAGCTGCAGGAAGTAGCGTGTCTCAAACTTCTGAAACGCGCGCTTTCAGGGGTCATTCACCCGTCCAGACGTTGCCTTCTTTCTTACAAGACTTACAGCGCAAATGCTTTACAATTACACACCTTATTACCAAACCGTAGAACACATTACCGCACGCGCACTATCTGAAAAGTTTGCTTAACGACCGACCTTGTGCAATCCATACAACTTTTATTTCCTCACACTAAAGTTTATTTTTCTCTGTCAAAGATTACGATATCATAAGACGGTGCACCCGTTTTCTTTTGACGTACTTTTTCAAAAAGCTGAATTTGTATACGACTTTAAGGAAATGCTCGCACGAAACAAATGACGCTTTCAATTTAATTGGAGCAAAACGTTTTATTATAAAAAATCATATAGGTACGAGAAACTTTACACGTTTTTGAATTATATTTAAAAATGCATATAATGACACGTTTTCAAACATACCTCATTAAGTTTCTCTAACGGTCTCTCGATTAGATAAATAGTCAGAAAGACATATGAATTGTTAGACTTAAATTGAATAACTTAATTGCTTATAATATTTGCCACATTAAGAACGAACTCTCTCAAGGTCACACCGCTATTATCACAACTGCGTTGAGCGGTATTCCTATGTACATATTTGATTGTTTTTATATTAAAACCAAAATATGGTTGCAATTTTATGTAGTCTATAAACGCTGACTCTTCATGGTCACTTTAATTTCTACAACTATAAAAATATGTAAAACGTTATTATTAAAATGTAGCATTGACTTCCCAGGGACTTAAAAGTAATAATGTAGCCTCCAACTCCGGGGGCCCAGGCTTCAATCCTGGCGAACATTTCTTCTATCACCAAATACCGTGCGTCTCAATTTTAAATATTTAACGCGCGTCGACGTCAGCGTTAGGACAGCTGCACACTTGGCCAGCGTGGCGGACTGTGGTCCGAAACCTTCTGTTCTTAGTTTATAAAACTTAGGAAGAATAACAATTTATATATAATAAACATATTTTTATTGCAAATAATTATAACGTTTTGATTGCAACCTTGGATATGATACACAGTGGTCCTTCCGCTTTTGCTTTTTATTTCGAACTCGAGGAGTACAAACAAAGTAGTTAAAAATAACAATGCAATTAAATGCATTAACTCGTTATATACCTACTAATGACCTTTTATACAAATTGTCCGTGCGCATTAATGAATATTTATATTCATTTTAAGTATCGTTTCATGTTTAATTACGTACCTACTCGAAATTATAATTAGAATTTTTATCAATATCATGATGTTACGCGGAGTAATTCGGCTAGATTGTGTCGGAGTTGTCGGATTCGAGACTGCTGGCTTACGAGATAAAAAACAAACAGATATTTCTAGAATTATTATTGGAGACTAATTATTATTAGAGACTTCACTTAGTTACAGTTCCGAAATGTTATTATTAATTAATATAAATAATGTAAATGTAGCAAGCACACAGGGAAATGTCTCGAAACAGCGATTTTAATATATATACACATGAATCCACAACCACACTTACATAACTCCACACCAGGACCCTCACGGGGAAGGCAGAGGGCGCCGAGCGCCAAATATCTATGCTTACAGATACATCACTGCCTTCATACGGCAGCTTCGGACCGAAACACAAATTGTATTAACAACAATTGCTTTGATAGAACGGTAGAATTCTAAACAGAAACTTGTAATACCACAAATGCACGGATTTCCGCTCTCATCGGACAGGAAATTATATTCTTATTTCACGCAATCTCTTTTCTTAGCACGCGCGCTGGTCGAGCCACTGGGAACGCTCTGTCCGACTTTTCTTGTTCAATGATAAAAGGGCCCCCTCGCTGGAACGATTATGACCTCCTAATAACAAAACTATCAATTTTCCTGCAAAGAAATACGTTAACAAATTAATGTTTGATTGGTGTCTAGTCTGTATCGACCTTGATTTTTTGTTTTCTCCAAGAATGGATATATACATATCCTTAATTTAATATGTTGAGACGGCTTCAAATACAACTACCGAATCCAACACCAGGCATAATTCCGTACTATCGTATTCAGACAGTTGATAAACTACGCTTGTATGCATTACAAAATACACCCAGACACTGCACAATTAGTGGTGCTAACAGAGCAAATTTTGTTCCTTGGTGGAAAGGGAACCCCACGGCTCCGTGTCAGTACTCAACATCAGTAACGACTAAACCAACAGACCGGTCAATCTTACCGAGCACAATTTTTATGCACTCATCCAACGAAATCTCAATAAGTCTGGACATTGTGGAGCTACATGCCTATTTCCTTGGATTTCAAGGGATTCAAGGGTTGAAGCAATGGAGCTTTAGTACATATAATTTTGAAAGAAAGCGTTACTAAACATATTAGTTCCATGGTACATGACTTGTTTAGCTAACCACGTGTTGTTTATCTCCTGTACCAACACGAGATGGTATTCGTTGGAAATAAAATTTAAGATTTTAATTATAAATTTGAAACGAGTTTAAGACTCTTCTCTTAGGGTCTATCGTATTCAAATAAATACACTGCTTTATTCTAGAATTTGTGGGGTGACGTCTCAAAATTCTTGTTTCCCAAAATAAGAGACTATTATTTTAAGAAACCAGATTTTTGAGACGTCACCTCTTTCTAAATTTAAACATATCTAAAAAGGAAAAATAATTTTATTTTAGAAAACTAATGTACTTACTAAAAATTGTTCCTTAAAAACCATAAATGATCCTAAAAGAACAAAACATATAAAGTAATTGATTGCTTTCAAAGCCCTGCAGATCCCTTCGCGGACAGAAACGTTGCGTGTGGAACTAACGAAACGACACAAGTTCGTCGATCCCGCCATATTTATTGCTTTTACTTTTTAATTTATCGCCGATCGAAGGACATGCGAGTGCCGTATTCGCGGGAACTCCGGCTGCTTTGTTGGCGAGTGCCAATCGCCGGGGCGTCACAGCAACTTGCGTCATACGATCGTCGAAATCTGCAATGTCATCATCTAAAACTGATTTCTTTAAGGGCCTCTATCATAATGTGCCTTGAAGGTGCATGCATACATGCAATTTAAACATAAACATCGTGTTTTTTTTCTATTGTACAAAACCAAGAACGGATTACACTTTATATCGATGAAGACCTATTTTATGAGAAATACTTCAAACTAATCTGACCTTTCTAACTAAGCAACATTAAGACCTTAATAGCACCAACTATCTTGTTTACACTTTTTTTTTCTCTTTCATTGGGAACTTTTACGTCGTTATGGGCCCCTTATTATCGTTTTTTATTATGAGTCATCACCAATATTTATAATCAATTATTATCACGTCAAAACATAGATAACATACGCATATGTAGACAGATCGAACTACCTAATGTAAGCGACATGGTAACAATAATCGAAGACTGCACTCATGGTATAATGAGCGGATCTCGCTTCGTCAGCGGCCATGCATAATCTGGTAAAAATAGACCCCTTGTCTCTGCTCGAGAGCCGTTGTCTATGCCATCGACTTTTTTTTTCGTCTCAATAAGGCTCCATTATGCTCTGGAACATGGATAAGGGAGTGAATTTTATTACTTTTGTTGTATATGTGGCGATTTATAAAAACAATTCTTATTATCGTAATGTTTCACTGCGTAAAAAACACATGCCGATTTATTTCTTCCTGTTCTGAATAAAACACAAATAATTTAAATGTAATTAATTACTGTTTGAAATGAAAGCAAATAAAACATTCTAGCTCCATTAAAGCATATAGGTACATAATGTTAGCCCTAGTAACGTCTCCTGAATAAATCCGAGAAAATACCGAGAGGTTGATCTCTCGACAATTTTTCAAAGTTTTAAAAATACAAAAGTGACATGAGATACCATTCCAACGTCCGTTGTGAATAGGGCTATAACAAAAGCATTGCAGTTTTAATTAAATATGGTAAACATTCACTCAATCAGAGAAAACCCTTGTGTCCTGCATATATGAAACGTCTGTCTTACAACATTAAAATAATATTTTTTTATTTAATAATTCATTATATAAAACGTGTTCCTTTCTATAGCACCAAGTACATTATATTACTTGTGTCTAATACCAGACAATTGTATTTATGTGTTGTCATATAATATTAAATATTGTAAGCCTTTAATCCTGAATGATCAAACAATTTATTTACACGACTATTATTGCTAATGGCAACCCTAGTGTGCGTTCCATTGGCGTTCTTCTTATAATTAACTGAAAATAGATCTGTCCCTCTCCGCCCGGACACATTTATATACTGCTTATCCGCTCGCACCTCATAATTACTAATTATAGATGAAATAAAAGAATCTACAGACATTACTCATAGAAATTAAGCAATTTGAATTTCTCTACAGCTCTTAGCTCAACAGTATTTATGGTAACTTTTACTACTATAATCTTACAGTAAAATAGGGGCCATAAAAGTATCAAGATAATTTCGTTAACAATTCAATGTTTTAATGGGTCTAATGAAAACTTTATGGTCTGTGAAAAACAATCATATTGCCAACAGTAGACGATTGGGCAACAGTCGTGCCAACATGACCGTTAAATATATAATTATGATAGCACCAATGTCAACTAGAGCGTAAATACCTCGTCAAGTGTATGATTGGTCATTGGTACAAAAAGTATGCACCTTCTTTTATTTTTACCCGTAAAATTGCCTTGTCTGAGACAAAACTTCGAGAGCACATAACAAATAGGTTGCCAATATGGGGTAATACCAATCGCAAGGTTCAAAAGTACTATGAACTACCAAAGTACTATTTAATTATCACAACCTAACTATCAGGTCTATTTTACATGGTCTGAGATGCTAATTCTGCAGAACAAGCATTGTTCCGCAAACGCGCCAGTAGCAATAATTTTAAACTAAAGCTCTTTTTTAACTTGATTGTTCGCGATATCCCGGACTGTAAGCGCTTCAAGCGTATTCAAGCGTTCTAGCGCTTAAAGTACTGGAAAACGTATGCTACGACCCACAGCACGAAATAATGGGATAAAAACAAACACTTCCATGACATTTAACAGCTAATTAAATGGCGTCTCTTTCAATCACTTACCAAAAAAAATCAATAACGTGTTTAATATACATATACATACAATAAGTTAGTAATTTGCTTTCTAAAAACCACAAGGTCACGATTGTTTTATCCTTCCAAGAAGTCCGCGAATGACCGTGACTCGGTGACTCAGGCAGGCTAGTCCCTAGTCGATCGTGTGTTGATAATAATAATAATAACCGCTACATTATTATGAGAGCATCGTAGCACATTCCCGCGTTTCACCAGTTACGTTTAAGTCCCAATGTGGAATAGGTGGTGACCTCATTGCCATACACCGGGCACATTTATAGTTTCCGAGGCACTACTAGAAAAATTAAATTAGAAATATCCAGTAGTGTCCGATCCGGTATGAACCCAAGACCCCCCGATTAACAGTTGCGCCTGCAACTAACACGACCAAAGAGGCAGTCAAAAAGATATTCGTATCAAAATTAGGGTTCGGAGAGTAGGTGGAGTATTCATGAGTATAATTGAGACCGGTAGTGCAGTTTATTATGCAATAAAATTTCAGAATATAATCGCGCCGGCTGAAAGCTGGTAATTTGGATAAGGTGACAAATTTCCATATAATATGAGAGAACTACTCTACTAGTCGCTTATTGTGAAATCAAGTGTTTAATTTTCCATGAAAACGACGAGGCAATTTCTATTGTTTAGGGGTTGGATGAGACAGTATTTCTTGTTTAAAATTAGATGATCTTATTGTATATCTCTGACGAGGGCGACCACACCATACTTGTTGGTACATGAGACTAGTTTTAATATTGATAAATCGGAGAAATATTAACATTATTTTGTATAGTTTGAATTGTTAATTTATAATACATCACATGTTTCTTTGCAAAGAATTGAAATATGATGCTATCTGCGTATGTAGTTATCCAAGAACTTATAGTTACGACTCAAACATTTTTTAAATAAAGCAAATAAAAAGATACACGATTAATCTTTAAAAATAATTATACGAACGTAATTATTAAATTATTATATTTATAAGGAAAAATGGACATAATTACTATTTACATCTGTAATTATACCTTTCAACATAGGTGAATGCATACATAGATATACCCACTCATAATTGTGTCCTTACGTTTACCTACATATTGCATTTATTGTACTTTTTACGAGATAGATATATATTTCAAAGTTGAATTGCAGGCAGGTTAATATTAATTATATAACCATAATTTTACCTCAGATCAAACCTAGCTCCAAAATAGATACATCGTCACGCTAAACGATTTAAATTATTTCTTAAGTTTTTATTAAATATTTGCTTTATTTCATGAAACAATGTCATTCTGGCACGCAGGCTTCGGATTTCCAATTATAACAAATCTCATCTGATTATTCTTAGTACTTATTTATTTCAATGTTTATAGCATTATTCCCCACATCGGCAATGTTTGTCAGGCATATTTACAGTACAATAAAACCTCTGTTTATATATAAGTATTCTTAATGTAGCGAAGTGTAGCTCACGTGTTGAATTCAGAATAAAACAACTTAAATCATAACATGTTACCTTATTAGTGAGATCACATTTGAACTACAATATCTGGCACTGCGTTCAATGTCCAGTAATGTGTTGTACTCAAAGAGTGTTTGCCTCGTACTAAGCCAAATGACCCGTCGACAACATGCTAGTTTCTAGAACATTACAACTAACGTTCCTTTCAACCTTTGATATATAAACGTTGTATAATATATTGATATTGACTGCCTCGTTGGACGCGTTGGTTTGCAAGCGCGATTGCCAATCGAGAAGTCTTGGGTTCAAATCCCGTGGCGCTGTCCGGTGTCCGGTGCATGGCAACAGACACCCATCATTCCGTAGGACGTAATCTTAACTGGTGAAACGTGGATGTATACAGCACTCCTCTGCCTACCTCTTTGGGGAGTACGGGCGTGATATTACGTTTATTGATCTTAGAAACTCTGTTTGCTATTATTATTGCAAAAGCTGGCAAATATGCAAACTGTTTGATAATAAGGGCTTATTTATTTATTTATTTATTTAGCTCAGCTTGACGTGCGTCGCCTAGGACGTTAACACCAGAACTAACGCATTGCCACTTCTAACTTACTACATCGATTACGTCCAATCATTAATATTTAAAAAAAAAAGAAACATCGCGCCTTTAATTTCAGAAGACGTCGGCAGAGGAATGTAGTGCACTCCTAAGTTTCTCCTAAGTTTACATCCCACTTTTAAATTGGGGTTGAGCCTATTGTAATATATCGGTTACAATTTCAGACTCCGAACCTGTATTAGAAAGTATAAATTAGAAAAATCCAATATTGCACGACCCGGATTTTGAACCCAGGACACCCTGATCAGCAGTCGCGCTTGCAATCACGACCAACAAGGCTATTATTAGTACATATTGATAAAATTTTGCAAATTTATGACGTCAACACATGCATAGTCGAAACACACCGACCACGTATTCGCCGGCATTAATATTCATAAAGACGTTTAGAGGTCGTTAAGATGTTGCTAGTTTTTATTATATGACTTGCCAATAACTGTGCGATGACAGTAGTTTACAACGCTCATAAAGATAATAATATTGTTGATAATAAACGCAAGGCATAATGATAACATGATGTTTGTGCTATATGAAGTGGTTGGGTAATTGCTAAGTATACTAAATAAACTAAATCATTGCTAAAATATACGTCTAACTATACGTTAAAAATAAAAGAAGTAAATGCTGATCCTACCGTAATCACTGCATTAGATTTTTTAATACCTAACATTACAATATTAAAAAAAACGCGATAGATCTGAGTTAATTCCCGAATGAATAATTTAAATTTATTGAATGGTCTATAGTAAACGCTTTGTACAGTGAGAATTTTTGAAATTCGAATATTTAGAAAGTCTCAGCGTATTTACGGATAGACTACTCATATTACACTAGACTGCCTCTTTAGTCGTGTTCGTTGCATGCACGACTGTCGATCGAAAGGTACTGGATTCAAATCCAGGGTCGTTCACAGCGATTTTTTTTAACTTAGATGTTCTAATAATGACTCGGAGTCTGCTAATGTGCCCAGTGTATAGCGGTAATAGAACCATTCCATAGTAGGATGTAAACGTAACTGGTGAAACATGGGAGTGAACCACTACACTCCTCTGCCTACCTCTTCGGGGATTACAGGCGCGATGTTACGTTGTTACTCTTCATTATTATATGTCTTATTATAATTATGACATAAACAGAAACGGAGATAGTTACGAGAATTTAGTCACTTAGAATCGTTCACCTAATTACGATCACGGATTAATTTCACATGTAATTTTTTATAATTAATAAAATGTAAGAACAGTTAAAAGAATTGAAGTACGCTTTTATATAAATACACTGCGTCCATTAAATGTCTTTAATATATAGCCGATAATATTAAATCGTACCAAAAGTAAGCCTGATTTTCGTTACGCAGCTGTTTTCAACAGATCACCAAAGAATCCAAAGCATCCGTCGCCTACACTTTGATTAAATCAAAGTACTACACACATTATTTTTAACTTATGGAGCGAAACATCAATTAGACTGAATGCGTTTCGCGCCAAATGTGACGTTTCGCGAATCTTCAAAATGGCGTCAATGAGTAATTAGAGTGAGGCTTGCAATAACTGGCCATAAACCAAAGACGCATTCGTGACGCGGCGCGCTATTTCCGTCTGCGTCGCCCCTCGACAAATGCTAATGTCCTCTAGGACACTCCAGCCGCTCCCGTTCGTGTCACGACTATCCGATTATGATACACCTACAAACGATTTGCTCTGACCCCTAAACCTGCACTTGGGGACGTGTATAAAGTATTCAGTGCTTCTCAAATGTAAGCTCTTTTTAGTGTTTTTATTTACTCAACGAAGACCTTGTTGTTCGCTCTGTATGATAAATTAGCCAGAGAACTGGTATTTTATTTAACAATTGCGTATCACTTCGACGAATCTGGATTTCATTTGGGCGGCAAAATTGTAATTGTGTTAATGTTAACAGAAACTTATTATCGTCGAAATAATACGTTAATCTCTAACGACGCCATTTTTGTACCAATAGTCCAAGTGAATGTCGAAAATAAAAGCAAGATATTATAAAATGACATAAATTCTTTAGTCTTCTCTTCTTTAGTCGTTCATCGTTACAATGTTTGACTAACATTGAAAAACTTGCAATGTTGAGTATTTTCTTAAAATAGGAACGGATAAAACCATAATCAGCCACGTTGGTTAAATACAGAATAGCAGGTTTTGTATGCTCGAAGAAAATTTATGAGAACTCTACAGCGAATAAGTTTCATTAAGGCATACCGAGCGATATTGAATATTAGCCGAATTACTTAATCTTATACCCAAATCTCTAAATCGTAATAAGTAAGAACAATCTTCCGCGCGCCAATAATTTCGAAGTATTCCATATCAATTTGGTACATCGTGCCATAGATATGAAATCATGCAAGGATACTTTCAACTGAGCATTGTTTATATTTATTATTACATCGATAAACAGGTTGATAAATAAATTCTATGCATGCATCGGAATCTACACATAGAGCCGTAAGAACCGCTTAGTACCCTAAGCTTTTAATTAGTGCTTTTTCGTGTTGCCATACGATTTAGGTGTGGTGCTGTCCGGCACATTTATTTCAGGAATAACAAAGTGCAACCATGTTACATCGGCTGTATTAAACTTTTATTGCCCTTGCCGCCATTCTTCGGTCGCTGCGAGTGTGCGAACACGCCATTAATTACACCCGAAACCATTTAAGAGATTTATTATATTTATTGTGAAAAATTTAAAAGATTACACGGCTACTGCATTTATGCGACACTCTGGTAACGTCGCAATGATGTATGTTTTACCGGAAATAACCACACAGTATGTCATGATATAACTTTCATCTATAATAAGTAATATGTCTTACATTACACAAACGTTCAATCATTTCGAATGATATGTTATTATAATATATGGGTCCAAGTTTATATTACACTGCAGCGAGATTTCCTTCAGCGCTTGAAGCATGCTAGAGATTTCGCTGCGATGGCATGCACTCGGGAGAAGGTCACCCCGCTCTCTGCCAGCCAGTGCAGCACAAGTGGCCCTTAGGCTTATCTGCACCTAAAGACACGTGGACTAATTTTAATGACGATTGTATGTCTGCTGTATTATTTACGCCTCGGACGGCAATATCGCGAGAGTTAAATATATTTTTCATATTCGTGTGTAAGTTCGAAGTTATAGAGCTCAGTATAATTAACTCCAAGAACCATGCATTATAAATGCATATGGCGCTGATTTTACACTGTGTTATAGGGTAGGACACTCGGAAAGATTCCACTGAAAAGCATTTAAGTTATACGTTCGTATTCAATAAATATTCAGACGTACGAATTCAATAAATATTATTTGCATTCTGCTATATTCTGCGATCCGAGCTTGCATGCCCAGTGTGGGTATTACGGCATCCCTTCACGGGAGTCCTATGACCAGCAGTGTCTTACAATACTCTGACGATGATAATCATGTATTTGCACAAAATAATAAACGCGATCAAAGTCACAACCGGTTTTCCCGGCCGATTGGACTTACCTTCATTTCTTAACGGACAAAGCGATTAAATTCTCGACAGCGGGTAGGCACAGGCCAGTGTTTTCCCATCCTCGCGCCAGTGTTTACTCGCCCGCTGGACGTATCAGGGCTGCGTGCGAAGTGCATTGCCCCGAACCGAAATAAATTGTCGCGACGACTCGTGCGCGTACAACCGGTACCGATCTGTCGCGTAGCTAGGGGTGCTGGGGCGTTGGCGCGCATATTGACAATTACATTAATTTAGCATAACATCGCGTCTGTGTTTCACTGAAGGCGTAGGTAGAAGAGACTCCCGCGTTTAAGCAATTATGTTATTGGTCCCGCTGAATAGGGTGACCGTACTGCCCTGCAGCGGCTACAGATCTAGACCCCGTGGAAATCGAAAATTAGAAAAACCCAATGATTTAAATTAAATTAATATAACTTGCATATAAGTGCAAAACTTGCATATAAGTGATTTTTTGAAGAAAGAAATAAAGACCTTTATTTATTAGGAAACACTGCGACAACATGAAAATATAAAAAGTAATAAAATAAATAAAAAAGTATTTAAAACAATAATGAGTTAAATAATTTATGGCTACAGCTTAACCCGATGAATAAGTGCACACTGAGTGGTGCCGCGGCAAACCACGGCCTCTGAGTTTGAGTGCCTACATTTGATTTTATATATTATGATATAATTGGTAACCTTGGTACCAGATTTATATTACCATTTCCTTTAAACAGTTAACCCGACAATGTAAAAACTGTCAAGTAGAATACAAAAATAAACTGTAATAAACGGAAGTTGAAATAATTCCTCTCTGTTGTCAATTAGAATTGACTGACCGAAAGCTGGTATTTTTTTACCTTAATTATCTTTGTACGTTTTAAACGAATTTTTGGAATGAGCCCGAGTTATACTCGTCTCTCACTAAAGTACCAAATGACGTCCAGTCAAAACAATCTTTCGTGTCGTGCCTCTAGGGTTGCTAACGGAGAAAATTAGTGTAAGTCAAGTATTTTAGAAAATTTCTAAATTAAATGAACTCCTTATTTTCCTTAAATGATCATGTATGAATAATATAAAAAACATTAACATTATATATTTGGCAATTGCTGCGTGCTGCGGATCGCTGAACTTGATGAGCCTGATGAAGGAACCAAGGCGCTTGTTATGGGCTGCTCGTGGAACCTGGTCATTGTGCTCGTTGCTGCTGGCTTGACTTCATGACTCCTTGTACTTGCTGAAGGACGTCAGATACTTCGAGAGGATTACCAATGGTGTGGTGGACTGTCGAGTTGATCACGTCGGGTTGATCACGTCGGATTGATCACGTTGGATTGGTCACGTCGGGTTGATCACGTCAGTTTGATCACGTCGGTTTGATCACGTCGGGGTCACCAATGTGGAGGAAAAGGGAAGATCTTCCGCCAGGCGATGTCGCTGCCTGGGGACCGCGGTCCTTATGTTAACTTCAGGTCTTCTATATATACTTTGATTCTAT
>DWDW01000117.1:0-18128 GCA_018245635.1 Mimoniades versicolor eupheme | reverse complement strand
CAACGGATATTGGTCAACTCTCCTCAGCTTCTTAACACATAGATTTATCGATATAATAGTTATTAGGTGTTACTGATAAATATTGATAAAGGAAAAGGTTGTAAGAATAATTTCAAATGAACGTTACAATTATATGTTTAGAGCAAAACAATACAATAGTAATAACATCTATCATATTTTTACTCTTCGTAGTTACAATTATTCATAATAGGTGGCGACACATGTAACCTCTCATCCGAAATATATTTTAAATCTACAGTCACGGTTTGAACTAAGCTTTAAGCATAATTTTTATAAAATTCAATAGCGGTATTTTAAAACTTTAAAAACTGAAAAAAATTAATAATGTGACAATGTTACATGCGCTTGCCCCCAGATGACGTGCTATTTATACGTTTGACCTCATTTCTGAAGCAGAAATCCAAAAATAGTACGCTAGTAACGTAAAAAAGTAGTGCAAAAAATCTACTTTACACACAGTACGTACTCTTCGGAAACGACTAATTTAGGTACCTTGAACAGTTTTGATGTAGTAAGCATTTGCTATTCCATAATGAACCAAAGATCAGAGTAAATAACGTTGACGGACGCATAAATCTTCAAAACCGCATTAACTAGGCCATTCGTCGATCATACTATTAGCGGACGCATGATGTCCTAGTAACATGCTACGAACCACAGAATTTTATTGATCCTCCATAACAAGATGTTTAAGATGCCGTCGAATCGACTAAACTATTCAAATATTAACTACCCATGCAAGGTTTATGTTGAAACCGGCCATAACATATTTTTCTAAACTCGCATTCCCAAATTATTTATAGAGATTTTTTTTATATCTGTTTGGTCATTAATCTCGTAATGAAATTATATTAATAACTTTCTGTATAAAATATAAAAATATTGTGTAGTAGTGACATGACTTATTGTAATTACGTAGACTATCGTCAAGCAGCGACATCTGTTTTCGCTTAATAAAACTTATTCAATTACATCATGTGGTGACGTCCCTTTGTAATTTCGCTACTGTCCAGCAGATAGCACTGCCTGTGCGATGATTAATCTTTTCGTACTTCATGTTATCCTGGTACGTGGCGATCGTAACTGCCTGCTCCAGATTCTCCAACGACGGACGCCCACGTTCCTAGCGTTCCGATTTCATTCAGACGCCATTTGCTGATCGCATACATCGGTTGGTCCCATTGTATTATTATAATTTGAATGGTTCGCGCGTTTTATTCAAAAGAAAGATTTTATATGTAAAAACCCAATGCACCTAGTTAGTTCAGATTCATGACAAAAATGGGGTAAAAAAATGTCTTTCCAAGGTGAAATTTGCCCAGGATCTAGAAGTATCTTTTAAAATAAACAAAGGTTATTTTTAAAACTTCATGATTCATAATAACGTGGGCATCGCTCGAATTTATAAACGTTAGTAACTATTATTTCCCTTAAAAAATGTTTGTACAATGTAAATTTCATTTGGAAATAAATTTGTTTTGACGAAATTTTAATACATGAAATGTGAAGAAACAAAAAAAATAATGATTTAAAATTTAATTTATTTTTAAAAGACGCGGTTGGTGTATAGAAGAAAAACGAAACATTTCGTCTCTGTGAGACGAAACGCGACACTTCTATAGGAAAATAAATATTGAGGTTAATTGACGTGAAGAGATCCAAAATAGTGTTTCTTTAATCAAAAAAGTCCAAAAAAAACGTACCTAGCGAACTTCTTCGTCCATACCCTATTGCAGAAACGCTGATCTGATGTTTTTTGTTATGTTTCAGTACAACCTAACAGCCGCTAGGGATAGCTGCCATTCACGGATAATATAATTATGTAACCGATCTCCACTAGAAGGACCTTGCTAGTTACGAGTAGCATTGTTAATAACAGAATTAGTTTAATATTCATTGATAATAAGGCTACAAGAACAAAATTTTTAATATACATTTGCCTAGTAATTAGTGTCGGTTAGTATAACTGCGTTAGTATGGCAGAATTAGGTCGAAGTTTAATGCTTCTTCTGAGACGGGAGACGAACGTTGCCAGTGCACACGAATGTTTAAATTACATTTCTGTACTTTAAAAAAATATTAATATTTAGACGATATATCAGAATAATCTATATTTGAAGTGAAGATAAATCTTTGTACCCCTGTATAAATATTTTGCACGCACGGAATATAAGACTTGATATAGTCAAACTGTACATAGAGACTGAAATTTATATATAATAGGTATGAGAAATAGCTTAAATAGAATTAAATTAAATATTAAACGTTTACGTTCATGCTGTCAATGTCAGCTACATAAGTCATCAATTTGAAGCATTAATTAAATTTAAAGACGCGAATTTCTATCCTAAGAATTTCAGTAACGTTTATATTCAAAATTTTATAAATGACAGTCGAATTTCGATCGTTGATGGACCATTAGTTATAATTAATAAATCTTAATCTTTACGCCTTCATATGGCACCCGATTCTGTTGAAAGTTATGGTTCAACAGTAACCATTTTAATTTCTGATTGAGAGTCAATTAGCTTGCGTTATAACTAACGCAACATCACGCCTGTAATCCCCGAAGAGGTAGGCAGGAGAGTGTAGTACACTCCCACGTTTCACCAGTTACGTTTACGTCCCACTATGGAATAGGTGGTGAACCTATTGCCATGCACTGAGCACATTTTCACACTCCGAGTCACAACTAGAACATCCAAGTTAGAAAAATCCAGTAGTCATCCAGTAGTAATCCGGGACATGAACCCAGGACCACCAGATCGGCAGTCGCGCGTGCATTCAACAGGACCAACAAGTCAGCTAAAACGAACAACACAGTTAAACTTTTATTTAAATACAAGTATACCTAACTGTGTTATTTTCAAATCTACCTATTTTGAAATAATTATAGAAGTCGGTCAAACACTTTTAGTAGCGTAAACAGCAGCAACTTTTAGCCCCATTCTACATATATACATAATATTTATGAATGCCACACAAATATAGAATTTCGATACAATCCAGCCTCATATTACATTTTCACCCTTTCCAGTCACGGCGTTAGAAATGAAATATATGTAGTACCTATTTTTCCGTGTATGACTAACGCAGGCAGTAAAGATCGAGCGCGTAGGATAAACAAACGACCAGCACGACGTTTTCTATTTGCAACTTCACACTCATCGAGTTATTTCTGTACCTACTACCTACACTCTGCCTTGAACCGCGCACATCGAGTATGACCTATTTGAATTTACTACTGGAACGTTCTAGAAAACGTCACGAAAAGTGATTCAGTCTTTCTGCACGTGGGAAGGCTGTTCTCTACTAGCTGAGTGATAATGTCTGAATATGTGATTTATTATATGTAAAATATTATTGCCGCAAATATGTAGCGGAATGTGTTCGGTTAAATAGATTGTTTCTGTAGTGTTTTTGGTTATTGACAAGGGGAAACAACTGTTTAAATCGACTTTTGATTAAGAACAAATTTCTAGCCATTCGTAATGTGTTCCACGAGTGGATTTAATACAATTCAATAAAAATACAACAAAAAATGGTTACTATGAATTACACGCAAGACGTTCCGTGAAACACGTTAAATGTGATTAGAAAATAAATTTTAGAAAATCTCCTGTAAAATAAAATATGTAGGATTATGCTATTAAATCATATTTCATAAAATTTCGTAGAATGCCAATTTCATTACAATTAAAGAATTCATTGGGACTCTAAATTTTCGAGGCTGCATTAAGTAATGCATTTTTAATAAAAACATTGACGAAGCGTCTTGGATTTTGCATCTTACGTCTTGTATTTGGAATGAAAACATCGATGACGCGTTTTAAATTATTATTTATCCTGCTACTGGCGTTATCACCCTTGAAATATTTTACTATTGTTTAAACATTTTCCTTTTAGCTACAAAATAACCATAAGAAAGTAATTCGTTGGAAACTTATTATTTAATGAAATTAATAGCTTTCAGTTTAGGCTATCACAAGTTGTTGAACGAATTTTGGGCCATATTATAATACCTACTTATTCCTATTTTAAGCAATATATAAAACTAAAATTACAAATTAATGCTTAAAATCAATTGTTGTAATACGTTACTTTATTGCGCTGAATGTTTAATTTGAATCCAACCTTTTTATGCAATTATCTATACATAATTCGAAATCATATAATCGTACAATAATATCTATTCTTATCTATTGAGAAAATTCTCACACGAACGCAGCGCTCTGTCGTTGAATAACCAAACGACATCTACAAGCTTGAAAAGTGCAACAGCAAACAATGCAATGCGAACCGAGTGACGTCACGCGCATTCGGTGCAAAGTGCATGTATGCACCTTAATCTCCTCGCGTTTATGAGAGCCTGGTGATCGTTCCTTTTGTGAGTGACACCAAAGGGGCCCTATCCCCTTCAGAGCACCCTTCTCTGGGTCATCGCACGTTTTTCGGTCAATGACATGACCAACTCTTGTATGTATTTTGATCGTTTAAACTCTGGATATCGGCAACAGAAGAAATCAACGTATGTACCGTAACATTTTAGTGATAATAAGGGTATTGGGTAAAATAATAATTTCGGTATTAAACTTATTTATTTAACAATTGTTTTTAAGTTGAGAAAAATCGAAATATACTTTTTAATTGTACGAAGTACCGTGACTAATATTTTATCATTTATCTATTTGGTTTTATTACATCTTCTATATTAGTTCTATCTAACCTTAAAGAAGTTTCATCTTTTTCCAATAAAATTGAAAACGTCATACATCGTCGTCTTACCAGGAACTCGTTGTACAAGGAGAACAGGATTAAAGAGCGGTTAAATGCAATTTCTGCATACAGAACGAGATGCACATATATTGATGTTATTACTTTTGTTTGCGTGTTAACGTTAAACATTACATCGAACGTTTAAACAGAGAGAAACGTAATTCACTCGAAAAAAATGTTCGTAAAATTTCAGAAAAAAAAAAAACCAACTTTCCCGAATCTTTTTTTATCTAGCTACATAAAGTCTGCGAGCTCCCGATATATTTATCATATGCAAAGTTATTTTACGTTCCATTGCTGCTCGCGTTCCATTGCCCGTTTTATGTGTGGGTCTTAGCTGAGGCTAATTTTATTCATTTCAACATCAACCATTGTTATATTCACATCTATAATATGTATATCGTACACTTTAAATGTTAAGCACTCATTTCCCAGCATAAGCAGAAATTAAAGTAGTAAGTATTAGATTGTACAAAGAAACATAGCAAATATTTTCCGTCTCCATGCTCAGCCAAATCTGATTAAATTCTGTTATCACGATGCTAAACTTGTCAATATTTATTAGCATACATATAAATAATAAACTAACATCAAGTTCCTATTTCTAGAAGCAAAACCTTGTATTACTTCAATTAGGTACTACAAAATTTGCTTGATTCAAGTAATTTAAAATAATTGTTTTATGAACAATTTCTTTCAAGACGCAGACAATGTTAACAGGCAATACAAATAATAATAAATTTATAATCATTTGTTAATTCCGACCATGTTGGGTGTAAATTCAAACGTTTATGTTTGGATCTTATCAGTAAAAAATGTGCTAAGAACCATTTGCTCTCCTCGCTCCAGATTCGAGCAAATTTTGTGCTCTATAAATAAACGGAGCTAATCGAATTTCATATTTAATATTATTTCATCTCTACGAAATGACCTAATAAAGTCTTGGACGTTAAAATTTTAACGTTTCGGGATTCTTCATTTGACTATGTAAACCAGGGTCCAATTTTTTCAAAACTTAAGCTGTAACACTATAACTTAATACGAACCTTGTGGAAATATCTACGGCTCTCGTGTTTAGTAGTTATTATATGCTATTATAAAATGCGAAGCGCCTGACAAATTACGATGCTTTAAATTTTGCATCTGAGTGAAGTGTTTGAAATAGGCTGATCGCGCATAAAGTTCAAAAAGTATCTCCAGAAATCGACTCCAGTAATATTTATTTGTAAAGAGAAAACATCTCAATATACGTAAGGGGATATTTTCGGCCATCGTTTGGGTTTCTGCGTAGTGTCCGTTCTCACTCACGTTTATACCTAGCACTTTGCTGCCGTATAAAACACGTTATGTGACTCAGCAGCGCTTATTTAACTCCCCACTCTGGAGAGAGAGCCATCTAGTGGCAGACGCGCCAAACGCACGCGGGTGAAGTGAGGTGTTGTGCTTTTAAACTCCAACTCAAACAAAATGCCTGGACGTCCCATTTGGCAGGTAAATTTTTTAAACAATTTCAATTACAACTGTAATGAAAAAGTTAAGTACCATAAAATTAAAAGTCTAATTATTTTAATTCAAGAATATAAGCTAATGCCATTCAATATAATATTAAATTTGTATTATTTAAAATACATATTTTATATTCTTCTTTTTTCTCATTTATTAACTTATAACCGTGTCATGGAGAGTGAACTAAATTAGTAGATGAGTAATAGAGAATAGCCTTGGCGTGTACACCTGAAAATAACAGGTAGAAAACGAAACGATCCATCGTAAATTTTTGTAAACCTTGATTTTCATTTTTGATATTTTACTCAGCTATACATTAGAGAAGACATTTATAGGAAACTAAATATGTATAATAAAACGAAATGTGGTTTCAGTATTATTTTCACAATTTTATTATACACCTTACAATAAAAGAACTTGACTTAGATATTGCAATATTTTGGTGTTAATTTTCGTAGTATTTTATTTTCGGTACTTCAAAAAATTATTTACAAGACTTAATTATTTTGTATTATGTAACTTGAGTGGATGTGTAATGTAAGAAATAGGCATGTTACAACGATACGCATTAAAAAACTTACGAACATAAAATAACAAAAACGTACAAGCTAGAAAACGTACAAGTTGCTAAGCTAATTAATTAATTATAAGGTGTCTATTCTATATACATTAAGTCTTTAAAAAGTATTAGCCTTGTAGCCGGAACCTTATTCTGGAACCGAAATTTATTTTAATTTCTGTAATAGTAACAATTACTTTCTTAAATCATCCATTGATCAAACTTTCTTTTTGTTAAGTGAACTATTTTTAACATCTTCTACCATGAAATTTGCTGGCAAGTTATGGAAAATTTGTTGCATAAACCCTAATAATATATCTTCAATAGTTCTTGTTAGAATTGGCCTTAAAGACTCCGAAACTGGCCTCCAATTCGCGTTTAAATACTCGTTCGTGCTGTCCTCTGAAAAATAAAATCTGTCTTATGAACCTGCTCTGTGGAGCAGATATTCCAACGTTGCAATTTTGTAACACGCTAGTACCAGGATATCATAACATGAGAATAGTAAATTGTTTTACACTGGCTCCACCTAGTGTTGAGTAGAGAATAACGCAAAGTATCAATAGCGCTATTAAGTCTGACATACATATGTCATCTGTGACATTGCTATCTCTTACTTGTTTTTCGTTAATGGTTGTATAGATGGCACTGTATACTATTAGGAAACCAGTTTTTATTTTAACTTACCCAATGATTTTATACCATCGAAAAGATTGTTCATTCGTAATTTTAATCCTCCGATAGCATACTTCACGTGTGCTGCAGTAACATTAAAAAATACGAAACCATCTTTGTCATATAATTTAACATCACTTACTATATCAATTGTCATATTGCCTGAGAAAAAATGTTATTTATAAATCAATATTCGCGTACATAAAAAAATATCAAACTTATTAAACAACTTTCTGACAATTAAATATTAAATTTAACAAAATAACAGCACATTTTCTACTTACTTGGTTCAAACCAACATACACCGCGACCTACCAAAGGTATTAACAATATTTTTCCTTTTAAATCATACGTGCCTTCAATCCTTATTTTTGGAACGAAAACTTTTGTGTAAAAATCATAGGTTTTGCTGTCAACCCTGGAATTTAACGAAAAAACGGTGAATGAAAATAAAATGTAAAGAAAACTAACGCTACATCGACTTTTGTGAACTCATTTGATAAAATAGTGTAATTACATATTAAATATTATTATTAACTACATATTATGATGGTGCATTTATATAAAAAACAACCAAAATACACGACATTCAAACCGGACTAAACAACATTGTGTTGCATTTTTTTTATTGTACAGTACTCGACTGAGTTGAACGAACAGTCGAGCAAATTACTAGGACAGTATAAACGTGATGTAGTGAGCAGACACTTACTGGCTCTGCAACACTTGTGTATGCCCAAAACCCGTCACGATCACATTATCGAGAGCTGCATTTACGTTTACCGGACCATCGCCTTGCAAAATTCTTATTTTTGGGATTTTCAAAGGATCAAGTGCGGGCAAATCTATCTCCGGAAGACCTGAAAGTAACACAAAATGGAAATCTATAGAATACCTTTTTCAAAATTTATTCTTTTCAGACAGCACTGCAAGCGATTATAATAATATTTGATATCGCTTAGTCTCGCGTGAACATGGTGAAGAAATAGCGCTTTCGCTTTCCGCAACTTACCAACGTACTTGTCTGCATGTTTCGTAATTGAGGCTATGTGACTAATGTAGTGGTTCGTGAACCTACCAACCTACTCTCTTTCATTGCAATAGTATTTTTTAATCCACATCTAATGTTTTTTCAACGGCAATAACATTGGCTTCATAATTGTCATTTTCGTCATAGACATATTGCGAAGATTATATTTTTATTGGCGTACTAAAAACACGCCGATGAGGTAATAATGAATAGGATCGCAGCAACACAAAGAGCAGATGGAAGGTGGACGGCCGACATGGTGGGATTGTGCAACGAACCAGCCGCTGAGCAACCGCGTCGGCGACTTACGCAGTGGACTGGTTAGGTTAACTTGAAGTCACATTATTACTTGTATTATTTCGTATGCGTGCTCCAAATAAACATTGCGATATGTGTTTGCCGCAAAGAATTAAAATTAAAAAGTGGCATTATTATTGTTATATTGATTGAATTAAATTTACAACAAAATGTTATAATAATGATATTGATATGTTATAATAATAATAATAATGATTGATATGTTATAATAATAAAACGTTATAATAATAATGATATTTCAAAGATTATTAAAGTGTAACGTTAAACAATGTTTTTACCTGGCCCTAGAGCATCGAACAACTGTTGTACTGCTTCCTTTGAGCAATCGTCAAATTCTGGATCACTTTTCGAGCATGTCTTCACAAAATTGGCTAGAAAGTAAAAGTAAAGGTGATCAAAATGCATATTTACATAAATAATATGTAGCTTATACTATAATGTATAACCCGATCAAAACAGCGACTACTATGATATATTTTGGTATCGAGACCTTGACATTGACCGACAAGATATGCAGAAAAGCGTAACTAATTAGGCATGTTACATAAATAATAACACTTATCATTTCATGCAGCGAATGGTTGATTGTAGATCCTGTTATATTTTATCCATGCAAGTAACAAATTGGCATGCGGTTCATTTGAAGTTACTGAAGTCGTTAAACATTTACATTGAATCACAAAATTAGGTCACAGATTCGTTGGTACCTCTGAGAACTAAGTCTGGTCGCCACAAATATTTGTATGTCTGCCTACCATCTATCAAATACAAACATCTAAGCGTTGCTACATAGCAGCCATTGTTTGCTGATTAGTAGCAACAAAAACAAATAATAACAGAGGTGATGCACGCTCAAGCAAATTCTGAACACAGGAACCTACTTGCATACAAATTAAATAGCTGATAGTTTATGGTAATAAAGAGTTAGTAAACGTAACATGACACCTGTCATCCCCGTAGAGGTAGGCAGAGGAATGTAGAACACTCTTACGTTTCATCATTTACGTTTACGTCCCACTATGGAATAGGTTGTGAGCCTATTGCCGTATACCGGGCACATATCCAGACTCCAAACCACTACTAGAAAATCTAAATTAGAACATTTTTATAGAAGTTCGACCCGGAAATTGAACCCGGGACCTCCCGATCGGCAGTCGCACTTGCAACCAACACGAATAACGAGAGACAGTCAATAACGATTTAGTAAATCCATATTAATGCCGACACAAAAAAAATATTGAAAATCACACAATCATCAGTAATGTCGGCTATTTAAAAAAATTTAAGCACAGAAAAATAAATTGTCAGATAACCGCTGGTTACAAAATCAGCTTTCAAAGTATGGCGCAAGGCATGTTATTTTATTATCATCACTACGCTCCTATGTGGGTCGACTTTATAGTCGAGTGGTATTCGGCACGTAAGTAAATTCGTATCCAAAAATACTCACGCTTGCTCCTGTAGTGATCTGCCGCTGCGCAGTGTAGCACAAAAGTCACGATAAACAATTTAAAATGCATGTTTGTGCCAACCCCGGCAGCTTTGTACGTGGTTGTCGAGCGGGCTGCACGAGGTGGTGGTTGAAGACTAAGTCCCCGCTGTGTTATGCTTGCCGCGTACCAATGAGGAGGGGAGCCACACGCAATTGTTAGTTTTGTAAATAATATTTAAACTTTGCCCTTAACATGCTTCTAATGCAATTTGCAAGCTCATCTCTGCAACCGTATCTCGGTACGGTGCGTTTATTGATAAAATAATAATTTACTTAATACGTATATATTTATTAAGAAGTTATGTAAAATCAAATCTAATATTTGCTTGTGTATTTCCTTTGGTCTTCAGTTTCAAAATTGCAAGGTTATTTAAATTTATCCGACATACGTTACTATGACCTAAACATTGCGTGTATACCCTAAGTACTAACAATAAGATTATGAAGCTGAAGAGTTTGTTAGTTTTGTTGAACGCGCTAACCTCAGGAACTACTGGTTCGAATTCAAAAATTATTTTTGTGTTGAACAGTCAATTTATTGAAGAAAACAATAGCCTATATAACGCCACGCTATGACTAATAGGAGTGGAGCAGCAATGAAAAATGTTGTAAAAACGGGAAAATATTTTTTTTGAGAGTAAACGGTAAAAGTTACGCAAAAATCACGTATTAAGAAATTGTTTCCCTTTAAAAGTTTAAAGAAAATTCCGCGACAGCTTTAAGGTTGACTCACTATAACTTTTTTTTATGATAATCAAGTTAGTAATACATTATTTGCGAAGGTGTTTTAATAAACACGATATTAATCTTTATCCAAATATACATATGTTATTTATCACAGGCACTTTATTTTGAACAAAATTACACTTGATAGCATTTGAGTTCTACGAACATGTAAGGAGTTATCATAGTTTTAAAATAAATATGAAACAAAATAATTGTAAATACCACGCACGCATTTATGTGATAGTGTACAGTATATATGTAATAGCATATCATACATAATGCGATGTTCCAAAAATAGTTTTTTAATGGATTGTTCTCAAATTAACGCTGGTGAAACCGCGGGGCACAGCTAGTCTTATATAACGATATTAAAGACATCAGTATAAACATTTTATTCCCATTCGTCTTTTTTCCGTTTCAACCGTGAAAATTTTAACGATTATGTGCTGAATTCGCAACAAACTTTGCCCTACTTCGTTTTATTTCCTGTTATACTAGTTTTTCCACGGCAATACTCGTAACAGAGGCCTAATAATTGTTATAAGTGTTACATCCGTTCCGTATCACCAATTATTTCTAATGAAAGAAGCGAATTGCGAAGAATATGAAATTGTGTGGGTTATAGTGCCTTAGTACCCAAATGATAAATTATAAAATAGTTTTGTTGTTAGACGTCCATTAATATCTAAATAAAAATAAAAATACCATCTATTAAGTGATTGAACGTTTGATTAAGAAACATATTGCAAAAAGCGTAACGGAATAAAAGCTTAGTTAGATATTGAAAAATAAAAATAATGCTCGAACAAACTTAAATCATACGTTGAAGTACATTTAAATAAACATTTCTCTGATATATTTAACATCACGCCTGTAATTTCCGAAGAGTTAGACAGAAAACTTCCCTCGTATATATTTCAAATCACCCTAGCTTCTTCTTTATTTAGTTAAAAATCTTGTTTTAGATTTATCATTAAATATGCTATACATTCATGGTTAGTGGCTTACGGTAATACTTAATTGTTACCTACGTTACCCAAGTAGATAAACCGGCTTACGGACTTTACCTATCGCGCTAAACGCTTAACGTCCGTGACCGGTTGCAGTATGCTTTGGATTATCTATCGACGTAAGAAGTTGCAAATGACCATAGACTTCACACGCGATTAGACTGCATTTGCCATTTTCGTGCAATGATCGACGTCTCATTTAGGCAACGTAATAGCGTTTATGTAGTTTAACCTCTAAGGATCGGTAATTACATTAAATATATTTAATTATGTACAAGAAAACGATTATATAACGAAACTAAAAATAAACATGAATGTGAAAAGAACAGAAATAATTAATGAACAAGTCGAAAGCATAACGAACGATTAAACGAAACAAAATTGTTCAAAAATGATAACAATTTACACTCCAACGATGTATTTGGAACGTTGAAGTGTTCATTAATACATATTTAATAAAAATAAACGTTCTCATTAACACAACCTATAAACATGTCTAGTAACACTTTCTTTAGATTACACGAAGCTGACGACACGATCTCACGAAGTTATGATAATGTATACACGTGGAATTTTTGGCTGCTATAAATTGCCTTAGAACGTATTTGCGGGGGGTTGCCCCATACCGGCGAATGTTCGACCATGAGACCTTGAGCGGTGAACGCTCGCCTTGGTTACACAACAAAGGGTGACAGAACATGCAAAACTGTGCAAAACATTCAAGCCATGTATACATCATTGGATAATCTCCACTTAGGAAGGATGCTTAGAATATAGCGCGTGCTATCGTAATAGCTTATGAAATCCATTTATTAAACAAGATCTGCATTACAGATACATACATATCTGCAAACACTTTTTACTAATTATTTAATTTATTTTGAATGTTATTTGAATTATAATTTTCCCAAAATAAATAGTGAAATTTAATTTAATAATTGAATTTGATATTAATTTATTTCATTTCATAATTCAATTTATGGATTTTATTGACTGTTTTAAATCACGTGTTCGGTACCTTATTCAATTCTAGCGGTAGACTAGTGATTTAAATATTTTAAGAAATGCTTAGATGATACGATTTGCATAAAGTAAAATAATATGTATTTCGGAATACAATTTACACAAAACAGCAAGTTCTGGCTAATTTGTATTTAACTTCTATTGGAAAATTATAAATTATGGTCACGTGGTAATTCATATTATTATCTTTGAACCAAAATATATACGAGTTTATGTTCTTTTGAAAGTAAATGCAGTAGAACGTACCACAGCAATCTATCGTCCTTTAATATTTTCATAACAGAATATTTATAGAGAACATTTATACTTACTCGTAAGTACATACATATATGTTGATGACCCAAATATATCCACAAACTATGAAAAGGATGGGATTTTCGACAGAATATTAATAGTAAAAATGTAGATTAAATTATGCAAATTGTTATTAATTACTTTTAAAAGACCTCGAAGTAAGTTGCAGACAAATTACGCATGTTCTAGAACTAATGATTGATACTAATTACTAAGCAAGTATTAATCATGCCTTTGTCAAGGCCTTCTGTGCTGTCATGAGTTGAAGATAGATCCGACAGTACATCCTCTTGTCTTGGCGCCCAGTCAAAATAAATAAATTTTCAGTGGGGCACGCCCGAAACTATACAAGCTGCATGGCAAAGCGTTCGCTCACGAAAGCATATTTTTTCGAGACACGAGTAAGTCTATGCGTGATTTTGATCTCATGTAACTCCAATACTATACTTTTAAAGAAACTCTGAATTATTCGTAAACAAACTGAAATGTGTGTGGGTGTTATTGACTTTTTCCTTACATTTTGAGTCTGGAAAGCTTAAAATAACATGTACGGAAAAGTTAACTACGCTGTTTGTTTCTGGCAACGAAATTAATCTGTACAATTTAATGTATACAATTAAAATAAAACGTAATCTTTCACCACCCAAGTACCAGGTGGTAAAGGTTTACGGTTTTCTAGAAAACTGAAATTACATGTACTTCTTATATTATTAATATAAAACTCAACACATCTTTTATATCGTTTAAAATGTCTATAGCAGATGCCACAGTTCTATGCGGGGTCTATTTCTGTTGATTCAAAGTTATTTTATTGCCACTAAGTAGGTTAGATTTAGTGAGGAGTGTTTTAACATTGTCAGTAGTATCTTGCATTGCTCAATTCTCATAACTTTATAATTTTCGCTATCCCATTCCCTCACAAAAGACCTTCTAAAAATTACAGTGTTTCTCTAAATCCCTTGTTATGCAATTCTCGACATCTGCAGTCATTAACACAGATAACAAAACGTTTCTTTCTACCTCATCACTGTCAGAACAAATAATTGTTAGAAACATAAAACTGTAACAGACAGTTACAGATTTTATAAGTGAGTACAAAAACATTACGAAAATATAAACTTCGTATTTTAATTTCACATTATGCATTCTCGAACTTTTATTCTTTTTCATGTCGAGATTGGTTAATTATTTTGCCTTTATATGCTACAAATGTAACAAAATGTCTTTCAATCCCAACATCGCAATTTAAACAAAATCCATTCAAACGTGGTCAATGTCCTGACACACATAGCCTTAGTCGTAGACCGGTTGTGTCAAACACGAAAATTATTGCAAACTGCATATAAATCGCTGATGGCAATACAGCATCACAGTTACACAACATTGTAGATTTAGATATTTGGTGACTGATTTCAATTTTAAATGAAATATTAAAAAAATGTGTTTCAATATTAACTTTAAAAGAACACATAAGATCAGTGCGGATATTATATTTATACGATATAATTCGCGACTGAAAATAAATAACAATATTGATAGCGTCATAATGAGAAGAAGAAAGTGTATGATAAGAATAATACATTGAGTTCTTTTTTATTCTTATATAGTCTAACGATTCTATACATAATAATACATTATTATGGATATTACAATATCATATTACATTAAGATCAAATCAAATGCACTCAACGTTTTTACAAAAATGCGTAATCTTCTTGTAACTACGAGATAAATTGAACGTATGTCATGTAAACACACAAGTACGGCAATATGTGGAAATGTCTGTTGTATAATTTTCTAAGTAATAAAGCAATTAATTTTCCAACTACTGTTGCAATCTCTACTCTATTAGAATTTTATCATAAAAATGTTTATTTTTAATTTTTGTTCATTTTGTTTTTTCAATTTGCATTTGCATTTGCATTTTCAATTTGTTCAATTTGCAATAAATGTATTCAATTTCATATATCATCATCTTCGAACATCTATGTCATTCCACTGTTGGACTTTCGTCTTAGAGAGAAAATTATGACCGTTGTCTTCCTCCACGCTGGCCAAATGCTAATTGGCAGACTAAGACAGATAAAGAATCCTAAGCGGTACAGATTTCCTCGAGATATTTTTCTTCACCAGTATAGGAAATTTAATGTTCAAACGCATATAATTTTTCATATCGCACGCAACAAAATTGGAACGTAGAATCCGTAATGGGCCACCACTGCATTCATATAATCTGTACGTTATATTTTATTTGTGCCAATTCCAACAAAGGAAATTCTCATCTAAAAACGGTAATTAAAGATATGTATGCGTTCCTCTAGAAACTGAAATAATTATTGCAAAATGTATTACGCAGCACTGATGAAAGCGTATGTTACTCATTCCTGTAACATGCATTTTGAGGAGCCTGCACGGAATGCACTTTGTGTAGGAGGCTAATAAATTCGTCATAATCTTCATACGGACCTATAACCAAAACACTCGAAACATTGATATGGACATATTTAGAAATCTAAATCGACTGCGTGGTTGGTGTAGGGGTTGCGAGATCGACTGCCGATCGGGAGGTTGCAGATTAAAACCCCGAGTCGGGTACAATTAGGTTTTTCTATAAATAACTTCTAGTAAGACTGCCTCGTTGGTCGTGTTGGTTGCAAGTGCGACTGCCGATCGGGAGGTCTTGGGTTCAATTCCCGGGTCGGGCGCTACTAAACTTTTCTACTTTACATTTTCCAGTGGAGTGGGATATTTATCCGGTGTATGGCTAATCCGCTAACTGGGAGTGTAAGTACTACACTGCTCTGCCAACCTCTTCGAGGATTACAGGAATGATGATACTTTTTTATCTGTACTCATTGCTTATACCCTCTGAAAACGGCGTGTGTGCATGAAGATAGTGATGAATACAGAAGAAGCACGTCAAATGTGTCACGATAGAGATATCTGTCATTCCGTGCTCTCTGCTCACCACATAAGCGACTTGGTGTGACGAAATAATAGTAGTAAATAATAATGCGCGTTGTAACCATAAATATTTACAACATTCATAATATTATCAACAGCACAAAATACGTATTACATAATAGTTCACTTTAATTAATTCCCTTATAAATATATTTCGCCTTAATTATTTACTTAAAAAAATTTCTGTGATGTGGCATTCTTTCATGGTAACCGCCACGCAACACTATGCATATCGCAACGGATATAATGTGAAAGGTCGACGTGATACACGTGACGTCATCATTAACGTTATAAGCAATGATCGGCTGACTTTACCGACTCTACGTATAACGCCGCCTGCCGCTTGTGTAATACAAATACAAATACGTTTAAAATAACCTTATATTGAACTTGAAATAATGGACTCTTATTTTTCTTATACATTAATTGAAACGTGGCATTGTACCACACTCCTCTGCCTTCCTCTTCGGGGATAACAGGCATGTTACGTTATCCTTTTTTCATTTTTGATTCCTTTTGGAATACAGTAAAATAATTGATAAGATAGAGCCTCTTAAAAATAATATCATCATCGTTATTCACCTGTCGTAGTCCACTGCTGGGAACATAGATACCCCAAAAAAGAATGTTATACAAATTAAAATAAAAATAAAATGAGCATTTGAACAACACTGTACAGACGCCAATTCAAATAAAGATTTCATTTCAACGAGCTTCACTTAACAATACGAAATGTCACCGACAATAATTCTCTTTGGTTATCATATTTATTCAAATTAAATTTTAATGTCAACAGGAATGAGACTAAAACTAAATGCGTATTAAAAGCAGAACAGGTTTTTCGTGATATTTAACGCTTGGTGAGCTCTATCTACCTTATGAGGAACTGGGCATGAAGATGTAACTATAATAATAATAAAAAATTTATAGGGGTTGTTCTAATATAAACGAACAGACAACAGACGGATCTTCCGTGTTTCCTGTTTGCCTAGTTTTACGACGGAATTGTAAAAAGCATTCGCAAAATGCCATCGCTCTGGTTATTGGTTTAACGGCCACTTTAAAAGACTAGTCATCACGCTCAGCTACTTTAAGTGGAAAACTATTTTAGCTGAATAATTTCACAAGGTAGTGTACTGGGTCCCACTCTGTTTCTTATATATATCAATAACCTAGCTAAATTAAATATCTCTGGTGGAAAGTTGTTTTCTTATGCTGATGACACTGTAATAGTTTTCGAAGGTTCTAACTGGAGCTCTGTTTTTAGTACAGCTGAGTCTGGTCTTAATAAAGTATCTGATTGGCTTAAAGCAAATATGTTAACTTTAAATATATCCAAAACTAACTATATCTGCTTCTCTATTACTAATAAATCTCAACCTAGTAATGATCATACCATCAAAATACACCAATGTAACATAGTGAATCGAACTAACTGTAATTGTGATACAATAGATAAGGTGACGTATACTAAATATCTCGGAGTTTTCTTAGATCAGCGACTTTCTTGGCATCAACATATAACTCACATAAACGATAGAATAAGAAAATTAATCTGGATATTTAAAACTTTAAGACACATATCTTCAAAAAAATTAATTAACCAAATATATCTAGCCTTAGCTCAATCAACAATAGGATATTGTATAACTGTATGGGGGGGAGCCACAAAAACCAAATTTTTAGAATTGGAACGAGGACTGCGCTGTTTACTTAAAGTAATGTACTTTAGAC
>DWDW01000116.1:0-18164 GCA_018245635.1 Mimoniades versicolor eupheme | reverse complement strand
ATGTTAGTGTCGCTCTCTTCAAACTGGATGCAAGTTTACTGGTCCGTTCGTTATCTGTGACCCGGATCGCTGAGTCCGGACTGGTAGGTTTGATTTTCATTAGGGATAAATATTTGTGTACAAGTTCTGGTTCTGTGTATGGGCTTACATAATCATTGTATATATAAGTTTACGAAACGATCAAATAGTTTAGGTAAATTTGAGCTTTAATTTTATCATTATTATCCCCCTTACCAAATGCCCTTAAAACTTATAAAGCTTATGCCAAATAGGTTTTCCACTGCCCCATATGAACCTCCAGCCAACAGAAAAAAAAAAGTTTGATCGGGTAAATATAATTATTTTATACGAAAGTATTCAATTAGTCAACACCACAGCATACACGTAGTCTAAAATCGCTATTTTGTCTACGATAAGGCTACAGACAAGTAAATCATCTTACTCAGAGCCAAGACAAATTTATAATCATTGAATTCTCGCTTGACTAGGCTCCGTCGCCGGCCAGGTATAATTTAGCGAACCAGGCGCAGACAGGGCCAGTAAATTACAGCTTAACTCACCGTAAACTGTTACTGAGGAAAGTTTCTTTATCAAAATTCACTGAATTGAAAATTCAGTAAAAATTTATTGTGGTCAGTTCATACACTGCCTCGTTGGTCGTATTAGTTTTAATTGCGACTGCCGATCGACTGGTCCTGGGTACAAATCCCGGTCGAGCTCTATTGGATTTTTCTAACTTAGATTTTCTACTAGTGGCCAGAGTCTGGATAGCAATAGGCTCACCACTTATCCCATAGCGGGACGCGGAACTGGTGAAACGTGGGAGTGCACTGTACTCCTCTGCTTACCTCTTCGGGCATTATAGGCGTGATGCTACGTCAGTTCATAGCAAATGAGATTTTCGGAGGCTTAGTGGTCTTGGTTCACGTGGATTATGCCCTCATTCTTTTGTAATCTAATAATCTGTCTGCCTAGCTACAGATAAATGCTTTGGCCGCTTATGGGCAGCAGTGTAGGCGGTGCATGAAGCCGTGCTCTGCGATCTTTAACCCGCATGTGTAGCGTGAGGATTATGGCTTCAACCCCCCAGGAGGGCCTATGTCCAGCAGTGGATTGCAAAGGCTGATGATGATGATGATGAAGGAGGAACGGTAGTGAAGTTTTCTCCTAGAACTTTCATTTGGAGTTTCTTCATTTAACCCTTCTGTTAGTTTGGCGAACGCTGAACATTTAATTTCGCCCACGCAGATAGAATAGATAGCGACTATTAGCGAACTTGTGACGGCCGCCGCAGCCAATAAAAGTTTTTCGATTAGCACCTGCCGCGGCGCTTGCAACTATAGCGCTACCCACTTCGTTCATTACTGCTCAACTTTTACATGTTGGGTGGACGAGTGTGTGTGCAGACTTTACTTTTGGCAGATATAAAGAGTACTGAATGTTTTGAAATCCTCTGCCTCGTTGGCTGCGTTGGTTGAAAGGGCTATTGCCAATCAAGAGTTCCTGACTTCAAAGGCCGATTCGGGCACTATTAGATATACTAGTAGTGGTAGTCTGGATATGTGCCCGGTGCATGGCAATGACTCACCGCCTATTCTCATTAATCGATCGAGAAATAGGTGTTTGTAGTGCAGACTTTTTTATTAGCCTTAAACCATATGTAAAGTTACAGAACATTTGGAGCGATCGGAGTTTGCGTAAGCATCTCCTCTAGTAGTAAGTCATGTTCGTGATTCCTTGGTCTTCAGGGCAGCTTAGGAATAATTGACAAGTAGATTAGTTAGTGACGCGTATTAGCTTTATTAGATCAATATTAGAACAATATGACGAAGTGAATTTAGTCGAGCTTAGTTAACATAAAATAAATACAAAGAAAATTGTTTTTTTTTCTCTAATGTTACTTAACTTATTATTTTATTCAAACACTATGAAGATACAGCTAATCTAAATTTATGTTAATTTTGTGCAATAAGCAAATATTTGCAGATAGAAGAATCAAATCATGGTAATAAGAATAATGCAACTAACTAATTAAAAAGCAAGCTCAGTGTCGCACAAACATCAAAAGTTTCTTTCGAATCGCGTTACAGACACAAATAAATTCATAAAACTGTACAATACACTTGCACCGCTTGAAATGTAAAATGGATTAAAGGTGCAGTGCAGAAGCAGGTGCATTAACATGCAGGCGAGGGCTCCGCATTACGAGCGGTTCGTCTGGACTGCTAAGGAGGGTCTAATTTTTTTCCGAGCAAATAAGGACGTTTTTATTGCTGTAAGACGATATTAAAACCTTCCCACGGGCTAAATACGCAGAGCTGCAGGCATAGGTTGTTTAGTGTGGATGAAACAGCACAGCGAAGTTCATAACACTTGTTGAGTTTTTACAACAATTAAAAGTTTAGGTCATATGGAGTAATGTGGGACGGCCGTAGAGTTTATTGGAATGTTATTTATGGATAAAAGTCCCCACCAGGTTATGTCCATCATTGAACGAATACAGGATACTGATGCTGACGAAAATATATTTTTAGGCTCATGGTAGACACTTTTTGTAATTCTCATGATTTGAAATTAGGAGGTAGACGCGTCAGTTAATTATTGTATTGCCATATATGTATATATGAACTAATACTCTCATATCCAAAAGTTATAGTTATTAGTAGGTACATCATCACGCCACGCCAATCCTTAAAGGGCAGGCTGAGAGCGACGAGCGTCAAATATCAAATATTATTTTCTTTATTCATTAGAACTTACATATATTTGTACCTAGTCTTTTAAACGAGAAATATAATAATTTGGTAATATTTCCCCCCACAAGTGCTTAGAATCACAGCACGGAAAATCCAATACACCTCTCGCCACTATCATTAACTAGCAGACGCTTAACCCGCCGCGGAGTCAATAGTTCAATATTTACGAGCCCGGGGCCGGAACTACCCCTAGTGCGGGAGGCCGTTGCTTCGATAGTTCTGATCGCATTCGCATTACTTACTTACGTTTATATGTACAATATAGTAAAACAATCTGTTATTTTTAGGGCGTTGTGAAATAATCCATCTGGAAAATTTTATTATATGTTTACATGGTAGTATTTTTTACATGGTTAGGCACTCAGCGCCGAGTAACTACAAAATAAAAATAAAATTTAATTCTTTGTTTTGTTGATAATGAACTAAAAAGAAATGCTTTCTTTTATCACTATTTTCTAACCGTGTTAAAAGTATTATCCCAGCAACCTGAATATAGTTATTTCAGCATAATATTGTTTAGGTACAAATATTGTGAGCGCAATGGAAGTACGTGACCTGTTGAAGACACTTTTTAAATTTCGAATGTATCTATACTTTTTTATTTCACCTAATTAAATGCTTCATTTTACAACCGCATTTTACGCCGCACTGTTGCCGCACCGTGCATTTTGTATGAAAACAAACGACCGTCCGTGCGCCGTACGACAAACGTACCGCTTCGGCACTGCAGCGGTGCGACACGAAACGTCTAAATTGAAAGAGCCCTAAGGGTGCTATAATGATACAGCATAATAGATTATTAAACATTATGATATTAAATTTGACTGTTTCGTTGGTTGTGTTGGTTGCAAACGTGAGGTCCTGGGTTCAAATTCCGCGTCAGGCAATGTTGGATTTTTGTATATTAAACTTTCTAGTAGTGGCTCGGAGGCTGGATGTGTGCCGTGTTATGTTACGTATAATATTAAATTTATATTTATGTCTATAGATACATACCTAGTTTGTTTGTAACGTAACCTCTAGCTATACAGTTAATTACCGATAGCAATTTAATAGTAAATACTCTTAAAGTGACATTCGCGTTTAAATTCGATATCCATAAACATTTATAGGGTCGCATCACTAGCGACCTCTGGCTCTCGAAGATTTATGTTTTTAGACAAGTGCCCTCGGTCAGGTGTGTTGATTTACTACGACATCTGATCACGTGGAGGCTTATGGAACTGATATTTGCTGGCTTGTTTTTCAGTCAATTTTTACCTTATGCGTTGCTGAAATATAGTTTATAAATACATGAGTTTATAAATACATGACCAAATCGGACGGTCTATTCATGTACAAGTATACTTAGTATATTATATCGCATATAAAATACTCTATGGCTCCGAATCAAACATAATAATACAAAGTTTAAACGATAGATGGTTGAAACTCTTGCTGTGTCCCGCAGCTGGGTCAATTGTGTTGGTACATTTCTTGTATATTGCAATGATAGACTTTTTACGTGGGTTAATGCAAAGCCCATCATACATTTATATGTAGTTAGGTACTGGCTGGCGAGGGAGTCAATCAAGTCAACTTAAGGGTATGAAGGGAGGAATGAATCAAGAAGAAGTAAGTACGTAAGTAAGCATGCTGCCCTCATCTTATACAATTATAATAATGGCCATTTCTTTATTTATTAAAACATAAAATTATGTCCACCACACTGTGAAAAATGAAGATCTTCTGAAAATATGTAATGCTCATCTTTATTCAAATTCAAGTCCTCGTTTACAACATTAACGTCGAGTCGATTAACTTTGCGCTCGTTCCCCTTTTTCTATCCCGTTACGTCGTAATTTTTATTTTCCACAATTCGTCACGTCTTGCCGTCTCGCCGTCACGTCGCGTGACAGGTGACGCTTGTCGTGCGCCTGCAAATTAATAAATTGCGTTTTCCCGCGCGACGCCTTGCTGTTCTTGTGTCAAGGTGAACGTTTATAAATTTGGAACGTCATTTTAAAACAAACGTTTCTCATTCCTTTTTAGGTACGAAAGAGTTCGTATTTAACGACTTAGTTTCATGATTGGGAATATTTGGATTTTTGTTTTATCCTTTTAAAGTTATTGGACGGGTGCAACGTAACATATTGATTGAAAAGACGTAATAATTTTTTTTTCAGCTAGAAACGATAGAAAATACAAATACTATAATATATTAAACAAATTCTCACAAGAACACAATTGCTTTCAAAATAAAAGATTACTTCCTTCGAGTTCACTTTCCTTATAATAAAAGCTCCAGCGAGACGCGTTGACAATATTATGCAGGTGTTAGCAATTGGCTCACGTTTTCGGCGGCGATAATTAGATGAACCTCATCAGGGAGCCCTCCTTGTGGACTAATACGGTTATTGCGCCACTCTTTGCAGCTTTTGCATGAATACATCCATACGTATTCTATACACGGTGGCCCTAGACTGTTAAATAGGTTGAGACCTTAAGATTATTAAGACAATGAGAATGGGTTTGTTCAAAATGTCTGTCACTAATTGGTACCATAACTGTATGGAAGGGAGTTTTTCTTTAATTGTTATAATCTGTTCCTTTTATACATATGTGTAGAATAGGAAGGCTTTTTAAATTAAAAGAATAAAACTAAATTTTTTTTTATTTTCTTATAGGTTGAAGTGAAATTTCCTTGCTAACGGGGTAATCATTATCAAGTATTACGAAAATTTAAGATCACTTGAGGAGTATACCTAGTAAGTATATATAGTGGGGAAACATATAATAAGCAAGAAGTTTCATTTCTATCGCGCGTAGGCTCCACGCGCATTTTTATATTAGGTATTGTCTGCCAAGCTATTGTCTATTACATAACAAAAACGAAATACAATTAGTGGGCGCTAACAAAACCGCCGTCACGTCGCGCGCAGACAGCGTGTCACATGTCACGTGACGTGAGACAGGTAACGTGGCAATTTTTAACATGGCAACATTTAATTTAAATTCCCGCGCGCTAGCGCTCTCTGCTGCTTAATTTGGGCAATTTCAGATAGAACGCTTATCTTACGTAAGCCAGTTTATAGCGTTGCCGTGTTTAAATGTGGTACCCTACCGAGTGGGAGCCACGAGCTTTTTAAAGAAGTTGCTTTTGATAATAGTAAAAATTGTTTATACTGATATGATACTAGTGACGAGGATCTCTAAGTGAATAATGAGATTTATCCTAACCTGTATCCTGCGTCCAATATTAAATACAATTTGAAATTTTTATCATATATATTAAGGCTGACAAACAGACAAACGCCTATGGATATGTGCAACAATTAAGTGAAAGTAGCCTATGGACATGTGGAACATTAGAGGAGTGTCCGATGCGTTGCTAGCTTTGAAGGAGAGCTTTCATTGCGCTTTTCTCAAAAAACCCCATGTCATAGCACTTTGGGAAAGCTTCAGATGAAAGTTCATTGCACATCTTGCTTGCACGCGGTAAAAATGAGCGCGCAAACCGAACCAAGTAGAGCTGATTAGGATGAAACTTTAATCGTCGGATATGGACGAAAATTTAACCGACACCTTTCAGTCACTCTCCCACACACACATCCTCACGCCAGGTTCCTTGCGGGGTAGGCAAAGAGCACAGAGTGTCACATGTCTCTATCCTTATACGCCTGTCTCACCTTTCAGTCCTTCTTTTATATATATAGATACTCGTATAATTATGGTGACCCAATCAGAAATAACGTTATTAATGTCTGCTTTCTCATTGAGCAATGGAGCCCTAAATTCGTAGATAAGAAATAGGAAAAAAAGATAGATAAAGTGAACGAAATTGATAAAACTAGTAGGGAATTAATGTTTCAATTTGTTAATGCTCGCATAAATATATCAGGCATGTTTATTAGCTGTTTGTTGTAAAGTTTTTTGAGGATCACGCACTATTGGGATGTTTGTGTGCAAGGATTGTTTTTTGTGACGAGGTGTTGTTCGCCGGCCGCGCTGAGTAATGAGATCGGCTGAGATTGTTTGTTTCGGGATTGTATGTCAGTATATCATTCAGTAATGTATGGCACAAAATTCACTATATACTTGTATGACTCTCTCAAATAGTGTAAGTAATTTACTAATTAATAATTCCTAATTTGCTATTATGAAGTTTTGGTATGCTTAAAATATAATTTCCAATTTTATAGCTCGTATTCGCCATTGAATAGTACCTAATATTATTGTTAATAGTATATTGGTATTGATAGAATGAAGAAAAAAATAACAAAAATCTTTAAATGTGTTGTAGCACAAAAAATTGGTATAAGCAAGATAATCTGATTATACAAACATTTGTATAGCAAGAATCGCTTAAGTTCTTACTCTGAGCTCAAAGTGTTTCCATGGTTTTGTAATAATATACATCTCTTGTGATAACGATCAAAATGTCAAAATGCAATCACATTATCAAAAAAACACGTAACTTCACGCCTGTAATCCCCGAAGAGGTAGGCAGAGGAATGCAGAGCACTCCCACGTTTCACTGGTTAGATTTACGTCCCACTATGGAATAGGTGGTGAGCCTATTGCTATGCAACGGGCACATATCCAGACTCCGAACTACTACTAGAAAACATAAATTAGAAAATTTTGTAGTGTTCGACCCGGAAACCAAACTCGGTACCCCCCGATCGGCAGTCGCACTTGCAACCAACACGACCAACGAGGCAGTCAAACACACAATAAGTATATTTCATTATTTTCCCGGTGTCAGAACAAATGTAGAACAGGAGAATCTTCGTCTATACTCGTTCACTACTCATCAAGTCGCCTACGTCTAATATCGTTGTAAATTTTTGTTAAGTCTATTGCGAGCATTATAACCTATTACAAGTGATGCTGTTAAGCAGCAAAAGTACAGCGGCTATGCTATATACTGCCGTACTTTTACTAAGTAGTAGTAGGTATACAATTAAACTGGCCGATAAAGACTTTTTTCAGTTTATCGACCATGCATCATTCTAAGAGAGAATTTAAAAGAAGATACAATTTTACAGTGAAGCAATTTCATGTATCCAAGACGATATAACGCTGTCGCTGAGCAGTGCACCTATCAGTCCCGGGAACGGTGCCAACACGACCTGGAATAGCACACAATATAGAAATACAACTCGTTCGAACTTAATTGTGTACTCGTATGTACTAATATGTTTTTTAATCATCAACTCTATTATTGTTCCATTGTTAGACACGTTTCCTCTGAGAATGGAAGAGTTCATTATCAATATAATTTTTATTGCTATAATTGTTTTATCAATTAGAGTGACGAAAGAAGAAGAAACACGTCATAGGAGATATCTGCCGCTTGGCTCTTTCTGCCTACCTCGTAAGAGATCTGGCATAGATCACTGTCCACATCCAAACGAGGTTACTAACTGATTTCAGTGGAAGTGCTAGATGGTGGCTGATTTTGTGAAAGAACTTCACCTAATAGGTACCCTTAAGTCCTAACATAATGTATTAATCACACCCTAACTTTATTTTACAGTATCCTCGCGGTATCTAAACGCTTCGTATCTGTAAATTGCCTCGCGCGGCTAAATGCGACTTTGCTCTTGTAGGTGTGACTTTATCTTCTTGGCTCCTCGCCTGCAGCATTACCGAACTCACTAGTACACTAATACCAAGTATCTAATTTCTACTCTATTTTACCCATCTCTGTTCATGAAGCTACTTGATTAATTGTTTGTCATCTTCACGTTCAAGTTATTGTGTAAGAGATTTTATTATCCTTTTTATTTGTCTCTTGTTGGAAAAAGGTATGTTACTGAGGAAATTTATGTATCTCTTATTGACTGCTGCGTGTCAACTTCTATTAAAGTTTCTGTAACATCTGTTTCTCTTTGTAGTTCCATTATCACTCACAAAATTATAGTAGTACATGATGGCACAAATAGTTTGTCTAAACGGAATTTACCTCTCGTATTAAAAAGTGTAAATCATAAAGTTAACATCACAGTGTACGAGTAACAGAATCACGGCTACTACGTTCAATGGCTACTACATTCAATGGAACGGCCAGAATTATCAAACTACCTATTTTTTTATACTAACCTTTGAAAATGTGTAAGTTAATATTGCGTTTCCCAGAAAAAAAAAAACAATTTAGAAAACTTTTCAAATTTTTTTTTTAGTTAATGTCATGTTTTCCGGGAATTAATTTCGTTGTCCGATAAAAGTACATTTTCTATTATACAATACGTATAATTTGGCAAATGCGCGGCCATTTCATATTATTAAAGCATTCGCTATTATTCGTGCAGTACCTGTTGTATGGCGGAGTGCTCGTGCGATGTCCTGCCAAATGGCGGGGCCTTGCCAAATTAGATCATAAAGGTTAATACGCCGGTGGGGACGTGCAGCTACGAGACTACACTATTTCGTAATGGATTATAGCAGAGCTATAAATGTACTAAACATATCAGAGTATTGCTTTGTAGCTGAAATAAGAATAACATTGGAACTTGTAGACACACCTTGTACTGAGGATACGTAAATATTACCACAAGTGAAATGTTTAAAAGTTACATTTAAATGGCCAATTCGATTAGCCCGTTGGTCCAGAAGTTAGTGAATCTGACTGCTGCGCCGGGAGACTGAGTTCTATTCCCACCAAGAGCAAATACATGTGATTAGTGTGAATGAAAACAAGTGAATTCATGATGACTCATGGATGATGCTTAATGTATACAAGTACTGAGGGAGACTATAACTCACCTATCTTGATAAAATATGTAGCTCAGCTACTCTTTAATGGGACTGTCAGAAGTCTCCGAAATCGCCGTGCATGTATGAAGAGAGTGAGAAATGTAGAAGAAGTACGACAGTTCTATAAGGGTAGGTATTAGATACTTAATACTTACCTCGTAAGCGCCCTGGTATTATGATGCAATAATAGAAAAATAATAAAGATCAAATCTTCGTGCTGTTGTCTGATTTTTCAGTCAATACTTAGTAAACGTAGGCCTTGATCGGCGCCGCCGCGACTAGTTCTGAACCATCTGAATCTCTCAGTAAGGGTAAATAACAGAAAAGCGAGCGCGGAGGGGGACGGGCGCAGTGACAGGTCACTTTGGCGGCGTTCCTAGCAGATAGGTGAGACGTGAGTGCATGTTGGCCTGCCGCCTGAACCCTTGTCTCCAGTGCGGGTGCGTTTATATACATGATGAGTTTTAGCTCGGTTAGTACTTCAATGTAAACATACATATATGCATATGTTCTGTAAAATCCACCGACGGGTCTGATAGACATTATATTGACAAAACTCCTTCGAGTGCTCACCTTGTCGGACCATTATATTTTTCTTATTGTTCCATTGTCGTACACGAGGTTTCTGTCATACGTAACATCACGCCTGTTCTCCACGAGGAAGTAAACAGAAGAATGTATTACACTCCCGCGCTTCACCATTCACGTTTACGTCCCATTATGGAATGGGTGGTAAGTACGAGCCTCTATTAGAAAATCTAAGTTAGATAAATCCAGGTGCTCGACCAGCTTGCAATTGGCACGTGAGCAAGTTCAGGCAGGGCCAGGCGGGTATGCCAAGCCTTTGTTTCATATTAAAGATTAAGACTTGGAGAAAGTCATACAGAACTCTGAGATTTTATTTTTATTAAGTGTTTTCACCATTCTAGCATTATAAAACTAGGAAAGAACCTAGTACAGTGTAAATACGTAGCAGGATTCGAGTCCTAAACTCCGAAGGAGGACAGGAAAAATTATACTGCAAGTCTATACCCGCACCCAAGCAACCGTTGAAATTATGTAGTATTGAAATAGTACGGTGCGTTTTATTTCGACTTTATTTATGTGCTGTGCTTTTGTGTAAGAGGCTTTTAAATAACAAAGAAAATATATTAGTACCTCTTACTCCGTTCTACTACTTTATGCTTTGTAAAGCTGAGTGCTCAGAATATATTTTGGATTGGATATTATGATTTATAAATATAAAACCTCGGTATTTACGGACAATCGTACAACAACCTTTTTGAAGGTAGAACTTGTTGTAATGGTTAAGGATATGGTCATGTTAAGTCAGTTTAGGCTGTGGTCAAGGCCATGGTCAACAGCAGTTCGGAGGGTCATTGTCTCCTTTAGCGAAGTTGTCATTTTTAGAAGGAGGAGCGGGAGAGGGATGTTGACCCCCTGTTTACTATTCGTACTGGGCCCAGGAGAGAGCAGTTTGCCCGGTAAGGGCCGCCCTGCGCGGAGTTCCGCGGCTTGCAGCCTGTATAAGGTGGATCGAGGGATACCTCGCTCATAATTAAAGGCCCTTATAGAGACGGCGTCCGAAGTGTGCTTGGATGCCGCTTACGAGAGGGAGCTTTCCTTGAAGGCGTTGGCATTGTGGGTTTTATTGCGTGTTAGTTTGATCCGATAGGACTATGAAATAACCTAGCTTGCTCCCGCGAGCAGTTGGCTATTCGTGAGGATTTCACCATGTTAAAAAAGTTTATGGATATGTTAACCTAATACATCGTTCTGTTAGAACTGTGTAATTTGCTGTAACGATGAAACAAAACATCACCAGGAAATGTACTACCTTCGAATTGTTCATAATGTTCTCTATGGCGTGTGAAGTTACCAATCCGTACTTAATCAGTGCACAGATTATGGCTATAATCCTTATTCTGAGGGTAGACACGTGTTCAACTGCGTATTGATAAAATAATTGCTGATGCTGATGGAACATATTTTCCAAAGGTTTAAGAATACTATATTTTTGGAAGTGTAATTCTTATGACGTTAGTTGCAGTTAAAGACACTTACAGGTAAGCAAAGAGAAATGGTCATATACCGTACACATATCCAGACTCCGAGCCACTACTAGAAAATTTAGTTCCGTTTAGTTTAGTTCGGGTTTTATTGTATTTTTTACCATATAGACTTTCTAGTAGTAGCTCGGAGTCTAGATTTGTGCTTGATGTATGGCAATATGCCCGTATGGGATGTAAAATGTAACTGGCGTGATGTTACGACGTGTTTTTTGTTATGTTTCATAATATCATTAAGTACCTGGTTATGTTTCATAATATATGGTTATGTTTCAAATTATGTTTCATAATATCATTAAGTACATAATTAATAACAATTAATAAAGAAAAGATTACCTGCAAATTGTAAACTTTAAAAACCAACTAAACGAACCCTTTCTCAATATAAAACCAGTTAAAACGTTATATGACAAAAATGCCTTCACTTGCTCGAACGAAGTTGTCGCGGGAACAAATATTCTCTCCTGTCTTATGCAAATGAGCACATATGCCCTGTGTCATTGTATGCCAATCTAAACTGAACTTTATCTTAATGTGCGAAAGTTTTTTGTCGCTTGGTTGGATTTGGTTGAAAGATGTTATCGTATACACAGCGTATTAGTGTACAAATTTTATACTGAGTCTTATACCTGTGGATCACGGTTCATTTTTGTGTGGCAGAAAAAACAAAGTTAGCTACACTCGGTCTCACGTGGGACTCCGAAAGTGATGACCCTAATGCGGTGGCGTGTGAGTTATAGGGTTGTCACTCGCGCCACGGTCCGTTTCCGCTTATATTATGCTGGTTTTGGGTTGTGTGCTTTGGAATTGAAAGAAATATGTTTTCCGTGGGATTTTCGCTGCAATTTAATTAAGCTTTATTAACAATATGTATTGTTGTATATATGTATGAAACCTTTGTATAAAATAAAGTACGAACCATATTTTTTTTATTTTAGCAATAAATTACAGGCAACGTGTTTTAATCATATAATACGTTTAATAATGTCTTTCAATGAAGGTTATAAAAAGGAAATATGTTACCAGCATTGTGATCTTTTATTGTGTGTTCGTATCATAACAGCGATACCTTCTATTTATCGAATTCCTTTTTTTTGTTAATATCGATAAAAATCTCCCTCCTTATTTGTTAATATAGTCGGGCGGTAAGAAAATCTTTTCTGATCCCGTGGCCCATAACTCACACGCGCGGGTCAACGCTTTATTCAGGAGACCCGACACCTCGCCGCATCTGTGATTCTGTGTCAAGTTTTGAATATATCTCTATTAGGCTGACATTTGGTTTCCTGTTCTGATCAGTTTTGCACATACATACATACATAGATGCAACGTTTGTCACGAAAGATATATACTATATGTCTTCTTCTTCTTTCGACCCTTTTATCGTTCCACTGCTGGAACATGGGTCTCCTCCCAGAATGGGAGGGGCAATGCCATAGTCTGCCACGCTGGCCAAGTGCGGGTTGGCAGACTTCACACGCCTTAGAGAACATTTTTTATGAACTCTAAGATGTGTAGGTTTCCTCACGATGTTTTCCTTCACCGTTATGGCAAGTGATATTTAAACTTGAAACACACATTTTAAAGAGGTGCGCGCTAGGATTTGAACCCGGTCTCCCGGAGTGAGAGATCGAATTTCAAACCACTAGACTATATACTATATGTACAACATATGTTATTTAATATTCCTTGTGAAAATGATTTTTTTATGGGATGTGAGTTATTTGTAGTTCGATAATACCTGCGATATAATGTGTTGTAGTAGTACCTATTACAACTGGTAGAATAGGTTTACTATCCGGTCTTCAGGTTTTCAGTACATTTTTCAAGTGTTCACATAGAGAATTGTAATTTTAATACAAGAGATAAGTATTAAATAAAATGTCGACGTAACATCACGCTCGTAATACTCAAAGAGGTATACAGAAAAGTGGTGCACTACCCACGCTTTGTTACTTATGTTTACGTCCCACCATGGAATAAGGGGTGAGCCTATTGCCATACAACGGGCGCGAATCCAAACTTCAGGATACTATTAGAAATTTCATCTTAAATTTTAAACTCGACCACCGCGGCAGTCCATCATTCTGGCAGTCAAAATACTGTGGTTATAAAAATCACGATACTCAGTTTTATAATTTGACATCACCATCACAGTCCGCACCAGTGACACTGGAGAACGTAGATAATATAAACAGGGAAATAAACACGATCGTAACCACTATTGTGTTTAAGGATACAGGAACAATACGAGATACGCGGAATCCTTACAAAGCATTATTCCATGATGCTATTAACGTTCTACGCATGATCGTAAAGTTTTCGTTTGGCGATGGCGCTCATGTTTTATTAGCTTTATATCAACGGGCCGATTTTGTGTCGATTCTTTGTATTCGTCGCCATTATCGCTGATGACGATACAAAGCCTGCCGACACAGATTCCAGATACGTTTTGTCGCTACTAAATAAGGCCATTCAAAATTGCAAATCTATGTAGAATGCCTACTGTCATTTGTTATTCTCTGAAATCTGCAATCATAACCAAAACTAGTAAGCTTTATCCGGGGCGTATAAATGTTATTTGCATTCGTCAATATTATTTCTTTGGTACAAATGTATATTCATTCACGTACACGATTACTGTATATTTTTTATCCCATGACAAAATCATGGATTTTTAATAACTGACTCAATTCACTCACCATCTATTCCACAGTGGGACTGGTAACGTAAACTGGTACTGGACTGGTAAACGTAACTGGTAAATGTGGGAGTAATACGCTCCTCTGCCTACCTCTTTGGGGTTTACAAGCATGATATTACGTTTTTTTGATGATTGAAAATGTAAACTGTCCTAACCGACCACGTTTCAGTTTTCAAAAGTCCAAACAATTGCAAAACACAGTAAAATATAGTACGCTAATTAAGGTCTATCTCATTTCGCAGGTTAACGAGTCTCAACAACTCGCCAATAAACGTAGGGTAATCTCGGCAACCGTGGCCGTATCTGGGTAGCCATTCCACAGATCTCTCCCTAAGGAATGACGCTTGAGGAAATTTTAGGTGTGTTATTTGGCAAAATAAAGCTGAATTGTTTAAAGTAGTTTTGCTAACAAACAAGGAAACAGTAGTGGGAAATGTATCTTTTTTGTTTTATGAATATTTTCTTATATTTCAATGAATATTTCAATATATATCGGTGTTACAATAAGGACTTTAAAAGCGAATCTTTATAACATAGTAGCATTTCTTTTAAAGAAAAAGTTGCAATCAAAGAGTTACGAGTCACAAGTTGCCGGTGCTTCTCACGAATGTCTCGATCTGACCTTGAATAGGATTGTAGAAATATAACCAGTATTTATTGTTACGAGCACAAGAAGCGGTGATGTGATACGGCCATACGGCTACCAAGCATTGGGACTATCCGTAACACTTTCCTTTAACGCGCACTTCATTTAAATAGCTTCTTATACATTGTTTTATTACTATTTCTTTTTAGACTCGAATGTTATTTTCAACTTTATGATATCTTCATGCGCACTCTTTTAATAAATCTTGATAAATGTATATTGAAGAAATCATACCTTTGAAATCTACTATTCTACTTAACGCATGTCAATACACAAGAATACAATATTCAGTTAAAACCTCCTATATTTGCTCTTGCGCGGACATCTCCTATGACACAAACAGCGGTCAATGCTTGCACTCTGACGCGAAGCGTTTTGAGATTTTGTTACCAAAATCTTCTGTTTCATAAAAATATTTGCTCGACAATTGTGTGACCACCGACTTTTAAAACAAAATTTTCTGTTATGAAATAATTTCGGGCTATAATCTATAAATAGGACTGCCACTATAATTAGTTAAACCGAATAGATTAAACATGGAAAAAGTAATTTATCATTATTACATCTTCAGTCTAGGTACAAACTTACGAAGTAGACAGAGAGTACCAAGTGCTAATTATTTGTATACATACAGATTCTGTTTCTTGTACGTTCGTTACACTCCTCATAAACGCGCCACGGTTTCTGAGTCTTCTGATTCCCTCATCAATCTGTGTGTCAAGATAGGTGAGTCTCGTTATAAATACGTAGTATTATCGTGTTGGGTGGATAGAATAAAAAACTAAATAATTAACAAAATCAATTTAATAGAAATAATAATAATTTCCACGCATCTAATCCCAAAGAAGGTTTAAAGATACTCTGCATTATCGTAACTAGACAGCTGATATATAAATAATCTACATAATATTATATAGATACTTAGGTATGTAGATATTTTTTCATCATATAGATTATTGCTCTAGGCGGGAATCGCACCACTGTACCAATTGGCCAGTGAATTAAGATGTGATATATTAAACTAAATTCTATTATTGCAGCTAACAGTGTCGACTGCTAATTCCGTGTGCGGCGATCGGTACTCGCTCTTGGCACAGAGCGCGCCAACTTCTGTGTAACTTAACCTGAGGTGAATCGGAAAGTTAGGAAAGTTCATCCCTCGTTCCAATCTGATTGTTTATTTGTGGAGGATGTGTTTGGTAAGGTCCCGATCATTGTTAAAAATAGAATTGGTTTATAATTGAATTAAATGCAATGGTATCGAATTGAAACGGAGTGAATTTAATTGAGTGAGTATAATATAATTAACATAATATATTATGGGCATAACCTTTCATGGATGACCTGTGTTCAGCATTGGGCTGCGATAGGCTTATGATGATGAATATAATTGTATAGTTTAAATAGCATTGAATGGGATTATTCAATTGATAATACTAGCTGGGTCATAATTTTTAAAATGGTGTCTTTAGTTCAATGAAATATGAATAAAAAAATACATTGTTTTTTGATTTCTATTTATTTGGATTGTATTACTTAGAATCACATAAAAAATATCGTCAAAAATGTAATTAAAAAGTTGGTAGCGTCGGGGCATACCATCTTAATATTGACTTATTGTGTGTGTACTGGGTGAACCCTGTTTCGATACCACTACAATTTTTATAATCAAAAACACAGTTGAACAAATTATTTGCCTTGAGTTTTATGATTCAAAGAAAATTTCATATGGCTTAATCACTGATAATGTTTGCACAAGACGTAAGGCGAATAGTGTATGAGTAAAACATGAGACACGAATAATATAATAATATAAGCCATTCAAAAGACGCTGGGCGTACTTGATGCGCCTCGTCCTGGGCGACCTTCAACGACTTCGAACTACACAACATCCACAGAATTAATAAGCCGGTATTCAAAAATAAATGTATGAGTCTTACAGAGTTGCCTCAATAGCTGAGTGCATCTTTTAAGTCTGTCTTAAAAAAAGTAACATCATGCCTGTAATCCCCGAAGAGGTAGGCAGAGGACTGTAGAAGTCTGCCTTAACAGTTAAAAAATATATCTTGAGCATTAATTCATTTTTTTATTATCGTAGTCACCACTACTTGTTCAATTGTTCAAAACGGGATTCCCCCTCCCGTAATGAGAAGGGAAAGGTTATAATCAACCCACCTTGGGCAAGTGCTTGTTAGTAAATTTCATGCGCTTTAAAACACATCGAGTAACTTAAGTTGTGCAGGTTTCATCACGAGATTTATATTTCTACTTAGAGCAAAAGATAATTATTATTAAAACATACATTATTTACTGAAAATATAGGTGTTTTTAACCCGGGACCCTAAAAGTGAGGCATGAGAGAGCCTGATTTCTAAGCTACTAAGCTATAACTGCTTTTTGGGTCCTTATTGTACTAAAAGTAAAATATCTTGTCACGTGTTTTAGAGGATAAATCCAATAGTAACAACAGATGATATGGCGGTATCTTTATTGGCACGGATATTGGCTGTTCCTGCGTAAGTGCACCTGAAGCGAATTGGAAGTTTAGCTCAAATATTCTTGGTTTTCCTTCAATATGTTTTAAATCATCGTTCCCTACCTACTTTAGCACAAGTGTGAAATTCTCTGAATATGGGAATGTTCTTAGTTACTTCATTTACTATATTATAAAACTTTGTATAATATTCTTGTGGTCTTGGGGCTTTAGTGGGAATACAGAATTTTTTCTTTTTAAATAGTGCCGGACAGTCCGATGTGCCATTCGGTTATTTGAACAGGAATACGAAGCCTAGAAAGTGCCCGAGTTCTTTAAGGCCACTTGTCTTAAAAGGAATAAGACAATCTTGATAAGAAGGTTCATGCTAAGCTAGATTGTATGTGTAACTTAAATACATAAGGTAAATGGTTCCGTACCTCCTCTATAGGTTTTATAAATACATACTAATGAGGATTCCACACTTGAATGCAAACCTCGAGAGGGACTATAATAAGACTTTCAAACACGGCCCTGGCGTCTTATCTATTATATTATACATTAGACGATACATTACAAAATACTGCTGCTTGCGTGCCCTTTAAGGAACTCGGTGTGACGGGACAATGTAATGACAATGCCGGTTTTCGATAAATTAATGACACAAAAAGATCGGTGTGACCATACAGAATTATATCTGTGTCTGTGACAGTGCTGTCAGAATTATATCGTCACGGCAGGTCTTGTACGGGGTAATCAGAGAGCACAAGAAGAA
>DWDW01000115.1:0-18169 GCA_018245635.1 Mimoniades versicolor eupheme | reverse complement strand
TGCATTCCTCTGCCTACCTCTTCGGGGATTACAGGCGTGAAGTTACGTTTTTACGTTACGAGTTTTGGTTAGTAATGCCCACGCTGGGCACAGGTTCGTACATCGCCGACGCTACTAACGGTAGGGGGCCAGGACATGTAAAATGTGATCAGCCAGTCGGCAGAGCTTAAAATTGTGTATAGCAAATTATACCACAGACCGGTGAGGTTGGCTTAGGATTCTAAGACAGAGCTAGAAATCCCTTACATCCTAGAACTGTTTTTTTAACTTTTGAAGTCATTAATTGAGGCACCTAAAAATTTCCATAGGTACCTACTAGCTAGATGTAGCACAAGAAGTATGTAGCATGTTTGTCTAGAAACTGCATTAATTCACTCATATCTTTAATAATTCCAAGTTGTACAAATGTTGAAACACTGTTGTTGTTACACTCTTTAGCAGTCTGCAGCGAAACGTTTCGTCCTGCTCAAAGGAGTGTCTCTTCTGAGTGCTAGCCTGTGGTTAGCCTAGTGTCAACGATCTTAAGAAAATGTTAATGTTAACCATAAGTTGGGAACAATTATATTATGTGAAAACTTTTTCACATTTTTAGAACAATTGCAAAAGAATGATTCATAACTTTATTTACAATCTGGTGGAAACGAATACATAACATAAAAACAAACGCGACATGTTACTAAATAAAAGAAAAAGTTGCATCCTAAATACGAGTATGCTGCTACTAAAGAAAACCCAGCAACTGGAGAAATTAACTGAATATCTGGATGCAAGTGTTTACGTATTGTGTCGTATAATTATTACTCGCTCACTCGTACACTTGTTCACACATTTACTCATTTATTTACTGATTTACCCGTTTAATCGTGTACTATTTACTTTACACGTTTACTCGTTTAGCCATTTACTTATTGGGAGCGAAACATTTTTGGTATATTATGATATTGTGTACATGTGTATTAATCTGCAGATTAATTTCAAATAAATCTATACAGTTTCCAGTAGTTAATATTATAAATAGGACAGTAAATATCAAATATCAATTAAATATTAAACTATTTTTGAATAAAGACGATAACTTAAAGATAACACCAATCAAGTAACAGAGGAAAATATCTTTCATTTTTATAAAATTAAAATCTTTTTAGAGTTATATGGGCATTGACAAGAATTGTAACGAGAACAGACATTAAATGATTAATTAAATTCCAATAGCGATATTTTACTCCCATCAACGTGTATTATCCTTTCGCCGGAATAATTGCATTACGGCTATAATCATGGTCGACGGACTCATTAAATCACGCATTAATTACATTTGTCATCGACCCCCAGACGAACTTCGAACCCTTAAAAGCGTGCATTGTTACTTATACTACATGTTATATACTGTATGTAAATATATGTACATAGATTTTAATATGTTTATTTTAATAGGTAGGTACCCAATCATTTCCGATTATTAATGATTTAGTGATATAAAAGTTACTCTTTTAAACTTGACGAATGTATTGTATTCTTTTGTTTCATTTTATAAATGTAGCCTCACGCCTGTAACCTCAGAAGAGGTAGGCGGCAGAGTGTAGTACACTCGTTTCACCAGTCATTGTTACATTTTATAAAGTATTCGTGTTTTATTTTGTACTCGCACAGATCTAACACTATTGAATACTTCATAACCAACATCTTGATGTCTGTGTATATTTATTACTACGTATATGGCTAAAAGGTATTGTAATGTACGTGCGTTAATAAAATGAAAATTCCATTGGAAAAACAACTGAAGTTCTCGCGAACGAAACCATAAGTCTGGTGAAAAAGGGAACTTCACAGTAATCCAAAGAATTGAGCGAGCCTGAAGACCTGCGATGCGTGCGCCCGACAATCCCGGTGTTTGCAAGTTAAGTCCTTGCATTTATAGGTCTTCCACTTATTGCTTTATGCTATTATTGTTTTATGCCTTTGAATGTTTTACTAAACTGTTCGCAATATAGTTATAATCATTCATTTTCGATATATTTGTTTCATCGATTCCATGTGCATATATTCTTATTTATCCAAATATTATTGATACAGTTTATAACATGACATAAATTCACGGCTAGATTAGTCCAAAAGGGTAGGTAGTAGTAGTGGTAGAATAAATAACCTGCAAATTATAATATGTATCGAAACTTAAAAAAACAGTTGCGTTACCTTAAATAACTATAGATTTTTTTATTTATGTTGAAACTTAGTTATGTGGCCTACATTACATATTGTTTTATGGTTTAGAATAAGACATAAAAAATAATTTGCAAAATGTAATGCTAATTCTGAAATTGTAACTCAAAATACACCCATTTAACAATAAATTATGAATTATAATTTAGTTAATATAGATGTTTCGTATAACCTTTTGTGTCTACTTCGAACACAATTCACATTTCGGACAACACAACAGGGTGAATATATACGAGTATATTATATTCTTAACGGTTCTTAACATACAGTGTACAACTGCAATAAAGCTCTGTCCAGCCCTCGAGCGCTTGGTTCAAACAGCGTCTATTAGCTCTACACAACATCAAAGGTAAGTCTGAAAGTCTGGTAATAAGTTTTGTAATAATAAAATAAAATACGCTAGCATTTGCACAATACGAGTACTCAACACGACGAATGCTTAAAACTTCCTTTTGCGAGCGGGATTAGTTGAATGCGTTAATATCACTGGTGTTAAAATTCAGTAGTGCCGGGCTTGGGATTTGAACCCAGGAACTCTTGATCGGCAGCTGATCTTGTAACCATCGCGACTAACGAGACAGTTAAGTCTCTTTAGTCGAGTCGATGTAGTAGAGTTTAAAAATATTTTTTATTCAAAAAATCAGTACCACCTTCCACCGAGCTCATGTATGTCCTCGTGTAGATTTAAACGTCTACCATATAATAAACTTTCTACATGGTCAGCAAGTGTGTTTACCAACTTTACCAAAGAGCGCGCCCCCAAAGGACGATATCAAAGTGTACGTAACATCTCTACCCTCCGGTAATTACGGTGAGGCTACACCCGTTTAGAGGAAAATAACTTCTTTTAAAACACCACCAGCTTAAGTTAAGGATATAACTTTAAACTTGTACCACAATACTGCTTTTCAACAAACTTCTGCCGGATCCGCGGTGTAATATAATTAAAATCCCAGATATTGCTGGCTTCAGAGAACAGTAAATTAAAATTTGTAATACAAACAGCTGAGTATAGCTTAATTTAATTTAACAACAGAACTAATAAGACATTTATTTATTGATTTATATAACTTACTACTACTATGTAATTTTTCTTAATAAGGAATAAAAATATATCACGTCCTGGACAGAGGATGTGCTATAGTGACCATCGACTAACAAACTACGTTGTACAAATAAATGTACCTACATATAATTATACAGATCTTTTTACATCCAAACATAGTAAACTCTTATGCTCATAACACAAATTTTTGTTCTCTGTAGGCATCGAACTATCGACACTCGCCAAGAAGGTTAATCAACCACCATCCAGCGCCCCAATTATTCAGCAACTGAACATGCTTTAGGATTGATGTTCAGAGCTGTATTAGATGTTTGACTAGGACTTTGGTATAGTGGTTAGTGAACCCGACTTGCGCCTGGGGTCGTGGGTTTAATTTCCGAACAGAATAAAAATATTTGTGTGATGAGCAGAAGTATTCGTTCTGCGTCTGCTTGTAAAAAAAATACATGTATATTTTTGTACGTATAAATGTAGTTTTTTCGCCGTCTGGTAACACAAGGTCTCATGATGCATAGTTTGTCATGAGTTGACTGGTTATGGAGAATACCCTGACATTATTATCATAAACTGTCTGGCTATGGTACAATAATAGCGTTAAATAAGTATCTGCAGACGTCGAGAGTCCGCAGAGCTTTTGTTTTCATAAATTTCACGTCGATGTAAAGTGGCGAGCCGAGAGCTGTAGACGTTCAATATAATGAATGTATACTTACTATAGCTTGCGAATACTGCGAGTTTCAGAAAACATTTTGAACAACTTTCAAAATTAGTGGTTGTGAAGTTTGAGTGACTGAATGCCTCGTTGGACGAGTGTTTGCAAACACGATTGTTGATCGAGCGATTCTGGGTTCGCTCCCCGGGTCGGGTACTGTTGAATTTAACATTCCTAATAGTAGCTTGGGGTCAGGCTTTATGCCCGGTGTATAGAAATAGACACTCTACCACCTATTCTATGTTGAGACGAAACCGTAACTGGTGAAACGTGGGAGAGTAGTTACTATAATCCTCTGCCTTCTTCTTCGGGGATTATATGCGTGATATTACGTTTTATCATTTTCGTATTTAATATCAATGTTTTACTCTTTATAATTTGTTAATAAAAATATATTTTAAGCACAATTCGTTTGTCGTTTCACTTGTTGAAAATAAAGTTTAATTTTTTCACTTAATGACATCTCGGCTGTTAAAAAACTGGTATGAGGTTGTAAATTCCTGTCTGATGTTGTTATTCAAACAACCCTGGAGTCAGTGTAGTTTTTGTCACGGATTATCCCAATGGCTAAAGATGGTCACATAGCTCTATGGTGTCAACACACCTTATATCTGTAACATTTTGAAATACGTAGTTTAATTGGAACATTTCATTTTATATGTATACATTGATACAAAGTCGTTCGAAACTTAATCGATATTCGTAAGTTCAGTGGACTTTTCTTTTTAGTTTCTTCAATTCGCTTTTAACGCGGCATGTTTTCTCAATACCTATATTTATTAAAGTAGTATTAATTGTTCAAAAGTATGTAGCTGTCAAGAAACAAACTCCCTCCGTTTTAATTTCGCGTTCGTTGACTCATTCTAAATGAAATTGGTAACTGAATATACAATTTAAATTTTATGTCAATCACAACAAATTTTTACATCGAATTCGTTTCACATTGAATTGCTATACACCATATATTTATACACGCAGAGTTATATGTATTTCTTAAACATAACCAATATAACCTGTGATGCCCGAAGATGTAGGCAGCGAATTGCTCTACATTACCACGTTTCACCAGTTCAGTTTATTATACTATTGCCATACACCGGGCTCAAATTCTAGCCAATACTAGACAAATTAATTAGAAATTGAACATTAAAAGAATCCAATATTATCCGGTCCCAGGATTTCAACGCGGGACCTAGTTGAACCCGCGCGTTCACCAGTCCCGCTTGCAACCCCTCGTTCAACGAGGTAGTAATTTAATTTTTAAGACTCCCATACTTCATATAAATGCAGATGAAATCTAAATTACTTCCTTCGGAAATTGATTTTTTAGGCATCACGCATCATAAATAAAACAAAAAGTTCATCATAAATAAAATAAAAAGTTATTACATATCGCCTTCGTCCATTCGTGTCTTAAATTATAGACATACAGAAATAACATATAAGTATCGGATTGATTCCAACATTTATGATGTGAAACAATACAATCTTGTATTAATAATCGCTTTTTAATCAATGTTATTATTCCAACATAAAACATGTTATTACGAATTTTATTTATGTTATTACGAATTTTAGTTATGTAGTAGTAGTTTCCTCATGATGTTTTTATGAATTAACTTTTAGGTACCGGTACTCTTGACGAAATATTGTGTATATAATACTGAACACTAATAAAAATTTATTTCTTGCAGCTTTAAGGGATCGATGTTCAATGTTTATACACATTCGTGTAATGCTCGTCAAGCTTGATTCAATACTGCGTTCAGCGCCATCTATTATCGAATAATGAAATCCCAGTGAAAAATTAAACAACGATACGGTCATTGGTATACAATTCGCACATTTATTTTATTTCTACACATACTCGTATTATGCGGTTCATATTTTTCGGAACATTATTAAGGACATTTTATTTTGGCACAACAGTCTGGATAGGGTTTACTTTGGTCCTCTTCTACAGTACATTTATGCGCGGTTACCGGTTGTACAACTACGCCGCATCTGAAATGGTAATGAAAATTACATAATTTTTAATTTCATAGATATTTTCGAGTATTTGTAAAATATCTATATCTATATTTTTTATGGTGCGCTCTTGGTTAGCCGTAATTTGGAAATTATCCCTTCGATATAAGGATTTCCTTTGTCTTTCCGTCAAATTAAGGCGGTCGGGTAGGAACGGGGTACCTTACTGAATTGCACGACGAATATACAATTACCGGTGATGAGAGAATTAAATTCGATAACCACTTCTCAACGACCTACACCGTAACTACAAACAGCTATGTAGTGATCAGACTTAATGCAATTGGACCCAGCAAATTTAAAAAACGACAAAGGAAATAAATAATGCAAATCCTGACACCGGTGCCAAGGGGTACCGAGAAAGGGCGGATCCAGGGGGAGAGGGGGTCATGGTGTCTTGACTCCCACTGGGCTGAGTCCACGTCCATATAAACGTGCCCATTGAGGTAGATGAAGTGATAACGCGTTTCTTGAGAAGACATAAAAGTAAAATTTATTTTGTTATTTAAATATAGGTAGGTAATCTTTAAGAACAGTACCTACTTACATTTATTAATAAAATATATTTTTTTTACTTGTGTCTATTATCATCAAAATTAAACAATAAGTTCTTGCGATTTGACCACGGCTATGTGACCCCCGTACCTATGCTTTATAAAGCATCAGAAGCTGCCTCGCATTCAAGTAAGGCCTCGCTTTATTAAGGCAGCCTAGCTTCCGTAGGGTTAAATTGAACTAGATTCATTCGAACACATTCAGTCCAGGGAGTGGTCGACTTCAGACACAAGTTGGGTTCTTTTCTCATTCACCAGTGACTGAGAGGTGGGTGCACGGCCTATGTACACTGCGTCTCCTGTACTGTCATCCACACAGTAATGGATCTCACCGCTTTGCAGCAAAGTATCATTAATACGTAGGTTAAACAACGTGGAAGATCATTACAGTCGTGGGAAGTCATAACAACTATAATTCTTCTTCGTGATTATGAATACTTACTATTCCTTCTGTACTATTAAGGCTTCGTCCTCTGAATGACATGAAAGTAATATATTTGTACAAGAATCGTTTACATGATGCATTATTACGAGCGTGATGAGGTTACGCAAGAAGGCAGAAGTTTTAAAACATCATCTTCATCAGCCTAATGCGTTTCACTGTTGGACATAGGGCTCACTTGAGAGGTTATGACCATAATACTCATGTTGGGTATGCAGGTTGAGGATCTCAGAGCACCGCTTACGACGCTGCCCACAAGCGCCCAGGGCATTTGGCTGTGCTTGTGACTACATCCTTACATAATATTCAAGGTCGTGTGTACAAAATTATACTGTATACTGTACACAAATGTATAAGATAACCTGTACATACGTAGCAAGTTGGACATCACTTCCCCTACACCTGTACTCCATACAGTAGCGTGGGCTCGGACTGGATTCACCGATGGTTACCATCCGGTCCCGCTCGTCGCCGTACCAGCCGTCGACATCCTCTGTGAATCATACTTTATCGATAAATATTCACATTCCCTGGTTATCTCACACTCTCTGCCATAATTTCGCACTTTCTCTCTTTTTCTAAACATATATAGCGAACAGCCCTTGTCCATCAGTAGACGTACGCGAACTGTTGTTACTGATCACGATATCCATGATGAATTAAATACTAGAGACTCGTTATTGTAATGTGTTGATGACTGCCGATCGTGTGCTCGCGGGTTCAAATTCCAAAACGGGCACTTGTTGGATTTTTCTAACTAGATTTTTTAGTTAAAATGTGTATTAGTGGCTCGTAGTATGGACATGTGCCTGGTGTATAGCAATAGGCTCACCACTTATTCCATTGTGGAAAGTAAACGTAACTAGTGAAACGTGGACGTGTACTACTTTCCTCCGACTACCTTTTCAGGGATTACAGGTGTGATGTATTATTCTGTTGACTACAGGAAGGGATAAAATTTGAGGTACTAGATTTGACCCAAACGAAAACAACAACAAACAGGGCAAAGGAAATAAAACCGTTCAATAAAAATAAGTTACATTGATAATTTTAAAGTTATCTCTAAATCTACTCATTCTAAACAATACAACAATAAACTATACAAAAGGTTTATCGTTGACAAGGTACGGGGAAAGAGGTAGGGTTGCAATACACTTAAAGGTACTTACTGAATTTTTCAGGTTTTGGTGCTAATTCCTTGATATACAACGCCGCGAGAGCGACGGAGCTCACCGTCAACAACAGCACTAGTCTGCGCCACATGGCTATCGAGATGAATATTCGATGGAGACTAATACGAAGATGTATAGCGCTCGTGAGATGCACATATTTAAATAAAACCGGCTCAAATGTCTGACAGCCATGAGGTCACTATGAGGTCACTATTCTTAGAATAAATAATGTTTTAATAATATCTTCACAAATACACTTATAGTCATTTCCTTAACGATATAAAACTTGTTCCATGGTAACTAGGTATGTGATAACATGTACATATAAATGTTTGACGGGTATAACTAATTTTATACTCGACATTACACTGACTGCGGTACCCAATGTAATTTAAATAGAATTCGAAAGCATACTTTGAGTCATCGTTATAGACAAAAGACATTTTTAATTTCATTACGATTTTTTTTTATATTTTTTCTACGGCGATTTTAACCCGCATTTTTATCTGTACCTGGTAAATCCTAAATATATGTACCTATGTATAGATAAGTTATTGATGAATTACGGAAAACTGAAAACACCAACTTACATTTTTGAACTGATTCCGTAACACTTTCATCATCATCAGCTTAATGCTGTCCCCTGCTGCTCCCCTGAGTCCCCTGCTCCTCCATAATCCCCAAGCTGGGCATGCAAGTTGGGGATCGAATTAAACTATAGGGCAAAAATAATGACCTAATGTGAATTCGTTGCTATTTTATTCAAAACGAAAAAATTGGATGCTGTTTTAATAGAAAGTTTATTTGATATATAAGATTTATTGTCATGACATTTTAAATTATTGTAAAACATCTGGTTCAAATTTGGTAATTCCTTCATCAGTCCTTGTTTTCAAGACTTGCAAGCGTTGTACTTTCTCATCAGGTCATTGTTTTTGCCCAATTGTGCACACATGTTTACGTTATATGTATATATTTCTATATACCTAAATTAAAGCTAACCCTTTTGATTTACGTTGTCTAGCCGTTATTGTTAGTAAACATTCAAAGAAATTTACGAATACTAATACAGTACACAGTCATAAATGTGACATCTAGCGGCAAGTTGAAGAAACGAGAATGATAATAAACCGCTAAGTAACAGTTAGTAGCGACACACATAGATGGCGTTGTACAAAGTGTACATTAATATTAGAAATTAGAATTAATAATATTAATAGAAGTAAACAAGCAACATTTCCTTATCATTTCACTATAATCTGTTAACGAAAATTAACGAAATCAATTTACAATAAGTATTTGCTATTATAATAGTGCCCTTTTAGGCATATAGTTGGTAATAATGTATAAAAATAACTAATGGATAATCATTTTATGTGTATTTTCATATTGTAGGGAAAATATGACACTAAACACAAAATTACGTGTTTAGTAAAACGTTACGATTATATTCGAATTAAAGTTGTTACATTTTGGTAAAGTGTGACTACTCTTTAAGATTATATTTACATGTAGTAAAATTTATGTATTAAAAGTAATAATGACAGTTATTTTTATAATGTTTGATATAATAAAACTATAATATAAATATTTTAAATAATGGTAGTCCTTAAATAATTACAAAATTGAGCCATGCTGTCACGGGACGAGGTGGCCGAGTGGTTAAGGCGTTGGACTGCTAATCCAATGTGCTCTGCACGCGTGGGTTCGAATCCCATCCTCGTCGATAGTTTTTGATAACGGTATTTTGAACATTACTTCCATTTAATTTTATTTTTCTTTTGGTAGTTTCGACATATTAATTCATTAATATTCCCCTAACTATTCTTTTATAATTTTGGGAATAGAAGCGGAATTAATAGAAACGTAGTATTTAACGTGTTATTGTTAACATATGTACATAGGATAGGTGCTAGACTCTAAAAGGAAAATCATCACGATATGTGTCCGGTGTACGGCAATAGGCTCACCACCTATTCCATAGTGGGACGTAAACGGTAACTGGTGAAACGTGTGAGTGTTCTACATTCCTCTGCCTGCCTTTTCGTGGATGACAGGCGTGATGTTACGTAATATTAAGCAGAGTAAAGATATCCGTCGATCTATTTACATTGACAAATTTGTTGAACTTATTACTTCATAAAAGTACTACATAAAGAGAAGTATATTGTTTATTATTCACTATTAAGACAAACATTTCTAGCATCGAGTAATTCAGGATGTAGCAGCGATGAATTTACGCGTTTCGGACAACCTTAACAAATAAGAACGGCCATGAAATGCGTACATGAGAGGCAAACAGCATGAATGAAGAGAACGAGGGGTGGAGAAGAAGGAAGCCAGGTCTGTAAGTAATCCTTACAGACCTGGATAGAGGTGTTTGGATCCCTAACGCTCTCCTCAAACAACTCTGCTTATGAACAACGTACTGTTGGTATACCTGCCCTAGTGCCCTCTCGTGACTTTAATAGGGAGTTTTTCTCCATAAACCACTCGGTACGCATGCGGGTTGGGAATAATGATATTAATAATAGAACACAGATAGTATTCATTACGAAGAATTCGGCTAACAATGTACTTCAATAAAGTTCGCCACAATCGACATTATCGCGGTAATCGCCAGCAAAAGCAGATACAGCTGATAACAATCGACGCGGCATACGGCCATCCGTTATGAATTTATCTAGACCTGCTTTCATTATCTTATCTTGAATTGCTGTTGCTCTTTATTTTACAAGCCTGAGTCAGGTGTACGCTGGGCGCGACCGATTTACCCAATCGTCATCGAATAACAAGTCATTTATGTTACAAAAAAATACATTCGAGTGTAATTCCCGCGGTGATTTAACATTTGAGTTGCGTAAAAGTTTTAGTGAAAGTGTACCAAAATCGGTTATAAAAAAACAAAGGATTTATTGTGACAAAGGGGACCACAAGGTATTATTTTCGCTTGTACAAAATTCTACTCTATAATATTTGCGTCGAGAAAGACTAAGACTTGTATATGTTGACGAAGTAGAACAAATTTTGATTGACAACGGAATCCAAAAGCTCCAATACGAATGTGCGTCATATAAACAAAATGTATGAATGTAGAAGAAGCATCTTTGGCCTGTGAAGATAAAGAAATTGGCACTTTATGTCCTCTGTGTAACCCGCTAGGGAGCCACCGTGAAATAATAATAGTAATCCCCGAAGGGGTAAGCAGAGGAATATAGAACACTTCCACATTTCACCAGTTACGTTTGCGTCTCACTAACGAATAGGTGGTGAGCCTATTGCCATACACCGGGCTCATATCCAGACTCCTAGCCACTATTTCAAAATCTAATTAGAAAAATTTAGTAGTGCCCGACCCGAGAATTGAAGCCAGGACCTCCCGATCGGCAGTCGCACTTGCAAACAAAACGACCAACGAGGCAGTCAAGTGAAATAATAACAGTAATTATCTCTATACCCCTATACATTTATTTACAAACATTAATAAGTATGTACATACATACATATTTACATACATACAAGTACATATGTATATCTGAACTTTAATTACTAGTGGTGTTTACAGAACTTACACGTGACTATTATATTGATAACTTAACGATAATCCCATTAATCGAATCGCAATGCATTTGAATAGTTCCAGAATTTAATCAAATAACCAATTAAAATAGACGCACGGACGTACATAATATCTATGGTCTTTGATTAATGGGGTTACTAGAGCATGGTAGATAAGGATACTGTACGATTATGCGAAATTTTCTAAATCAAGTCGATATCATGTGTAATTATGAATAACAAGAAACATTAAATTATTCTATTAACGATTTGATTACACTTGACCTGATTTCGGATTCTTTGCTTTGCCATAGGTAATAAAGAGCAGAGGGAGCAACGACGCATTTTTCTCGTCGCGTTCGCATATTTATAATTATACAATTATATATTATTTATATTTCGCATAATTGTGTAATACACCATGTGAACATGTCCTGCTGAGGTACAATGCTAATAATCACTTCTTTAAATAGAAAATGAGGCAACTTTACTACTCGTTTACTATGTACTTTACTCGTTTGCTGTCTTTAAAAAATTTACAAATCTACTAACGTCTTTTGAATTAAAGTACAAAGTTCACCTCAGATTGTCGATAAAAAGACTTTTGTTAACGTATTAGAAAAAAGTTCATATTTTTTGGATATAATTTACCAAATATCTCAAATGAATTTGGCGGGATTTCCAATTGCAACCAGACTTTTTTAAGTGTTACTTTGGGCAAGGGAGTCAAAGCCAGAAAGAGACGCAAAGCTGCGAGAGTAAGGAGAAGGGGGGGGGGGGAATGATATTATTGAACGCTGATGTTTATTAATAAGTAGGAACACTAGCGAGTAACAGCTGATAATAACATAATAAAGCAATTTCTTGGATTGAATTTCCCTACATATGTATATGTGTATGTATATATGTATATACATATCTTATATTTTTATTGGAGTAAGGTGAGCGCCTACCACACACTCTCACCGTCACCCAGGGCTGACTGGGAGAGAATGCCATTAGGCATTAAGTACGCCCTTGTACAACTTAGTTTTAAGGTGTCACAAGAATAAATAAAATAAATAAAGAATAAATAAAATGACTGCCTCAATGGTCGAGTTGGTTGGAAGTGCGACTGCCGAACAGGAGGTCCTGGGTTCGATTCCCGGGTCGGGCACTACTAAAAATGCAGAAAAACTAGAAATGCAGAAGCATTGATTTCTTCCTTAAGATTTAAGCTGGGGGCTATAAGTAGGTTTTTACACTCGCCGTTGATCACAATTTTGTCAGCATTCATACATACATAAATGTACTTACATATACTTATACATATATTTACATATACATACACATACCTTATGATAAAAATTAGCTTATATCAAACGTAAGTTCTGATTAGTTCAGTTTCAGTACCGCTCCCTATTTACTGATAATGAGTTATGCATATATACTGTATGTATATCCATATACCCATGTATGTACTGTAGTATAGTTACTCATTGAATGCCATTATTGTTTCGTCATCGATGTTTTTTATCATACCGTTATCAATATTATTTCACAGAAATAGTAATATGTCGCTTTTGTTGTTCATTGTCTCAAATATCTCTGTTATTGGAATAGGTTTTTGTATAAACTCATCGTGAATCTTGTTTTCTTATACATTGTTCTATTAGGTAGGCTCTAGATTAATAGAATCTCGATTTTAGAAAAACATCATAAACTATAATAGCGTTTTGGAAAGTGAAGCAAATAGAAGTCAAATTCCTTTTCAACTTTTCCTTATAACATTAATAAGTACTAACTAATATTAACAATCTACTTCCAGGTTGCCAATATGTATTGGTTATTGGCGTTGTTGATTGGCATCACTGGCTGCGCGGACGCCCAACTTACAGCACAGTCCAGTGTGGCTCCAGACCTGCGAGAATGTTACACAAACGTTACTCTGCTTGACAGAAATAATTTACCGCCCATGAGTATGCCTGTGCTGATTGATATCATCCAAAAGATTGAAGACGACCCCAACGTTAATGTGGACCTCAGACAACTTGCTGTCTTACTGTTACATACGTAAGGATATTTTGTGCACTGCTTATTACCAATATCCCAATAGAAAGTTTGACTTCTTCGTCAAACTTTATTCAAACATACTATTTGATGACCAATTCTGGTCATTGTCTTGGCTACCGGTATTTTTCATTCGGAATCAGAATTGTTAACAGGGTTTATATTATTTATTTATTCCCTAATTAATGTATACAAAAGAAAGGGTGAAGAGGCATAGCTACCATTATTGATCATACCATTTAAACACTAACCATACACCATCTAACATGTCACGTAATTTTACAGTTTCAGGCAAGATGGAATCGAATTCCATCAACCGGCTGCTAACATACAAATGTCTAGTAACATTCTTCCTTTTGCACCAACCTTCCATTCATTCCATCGACACAGACTCCTACTTGCGCGAATAATTCCTGGAAATCTACAGGTGTTGGCAAATAACACTGTAAATTCGTTCTTAAAGGTAATTAGAGTTTTTCTTTTAACTAACGGTCAACCAACAAACAAGATGAAATTATAATATAATATGTTCACATTCCCATTCAACCTACATTACGTCCTGCAAAACTCATGGAAGAAGATTTGATAGATACAAAAGACTTGAAGACAATCGTTAAAGTTCATATGTTACTTTTACAGTGTGGCATTCACCACATGCTGTCGACGACTGTAGATGCGCGTGTACGAGGGAATGAGAACCAATGCAATCAGCTTTCTCAGTACCGAGCCCTCAGAACCGCGCGGAGTATTCCGAAACGCTTCATAAAGGAAGATGTTGAACTCTTAGATCTATCTCAAATGTTAGTAAGATATTGTTTCAAAACTTACTAATATATTCCTTTATTGAACTATCTTGTTTTACATATTGTTATTAACTGTCTAGGAAATCTACTGGCAAGAATGGCCAAATGAGACAACAGCTGAACCCCAATGATGATGTTGAGTTTACCGGCACTCAGGGATTTCAATCAGAACGCCAGGTGTTGGGTGAAAGCACTTGCCCGATTTTAACTGGAGTAGTATATACTAAGTGGGGAGCGGTTTCAGCTGGCAATGTTATCGCAGGTTTAGCTGCGAGTGCTCAATTACAAAGAGTACCACTTTCCGAGTTAACAAAAGGCACAGGCTTTAATTACCAAAACGTGCAGCAATCAGTGACATCACTGTATCCAGCCACCTTGTCAGGTATGAAATTCGCACTGTAATAAACAAATATTGTATGTATTAAGTGATTTCCCATATACGAACCCAACTTTTTTAGGTGATTTAGCAGAAGCTGTACTCATCCAGGGCACAGAGAGAGGAACAACGTCTGTGTCAATAGGTACAGCAGGCAATTGGAATACAACTCAGGCTCCCAGATTTTTCATGTTACATAGTCGTGAGAACATTGAGATGACAGACCCGGAAATCCGTGGAGGAATCGACGGATTCGTACTAGGAACTGTCTTATCGTCTGTTCTGGGAACCTACAGTACGCTGAAATTGTCTCAAATTCTGGACATGTATTATTCACCAAAAGTGAGTTTGAATCATTTTCATCGAAAACAAGTGAAGATAATCATCTAATTCCGCATACTTTTTACTCATAACATATATATAGTATTTTACTCATAACATAAACCAACAAAATCTATCTATATGAATTCTTTTGACAAAGATAATAAAAGAAATACAGAGAGGAGTGTTTTCCGTTTCAGAATGGAGTGTTCGCCTCTGAGTTGAGAGCATGCAATCGTCGGGAATTGAGTCAACAATATGTCGTGAATACAAACCTCGTCACAGAAACGCACGCGTTCGCTGCGGCCTTAGACACAAACATGCCTTTACGCGGCACCATAACAGGCGGCCTCGATGATATAGTCAGGAACGCTGTCGCTAACTTCCAAACCTACTCCTGTACGTAGCGTTATGCAATTATATGTTAGCATCTGAAAAAAATCAATTACACGGAAACCACATTAAAATATGAAATTTTGAACTTCAACAAAACATTTTCTACTGCCATACGGGAACCACGTAGAAATGAAATCTTTAATTTACTTCAACTTAAACAAATATTTAACTCTTTGCCTAATGGTTCATAAATTTTATCTAAATGAACGGATTTATGATTACGAATGTGTGAAATAAATATTAAGGAATTCCTTTTTGTTTATTCAGCGAACAATCTGAACGATCTGAATTGCATCATCACTGAAACTACCGCACGCGATTATCGAGTGCGCGCCAATCTATATATCGTGCTGGATTCCTCGTGGCAGTACCAAACTATATACCCAGCTATATCGTACCTTTTGGATAATATAGAAGTCGGCAAATTTGGATCAAGTATTACTTTACTGAACGCGTTTGACGGCAGCGTAGTCATCAACACGACGTTTTCACTAGGAGATTTCCACAGCGAATACACTTTAGCGAAACACCAATCAAGTGAGTTAAACAGAATTGACACGATATAATTGGATCACAACACATATCTTTCTTACTTTATCTAAGATGCATCAGAACTTGAGAAAATAAGAAATTTTCTAAGCTCTTTTTTCGATTTATGATTGTAAACCGATTTTCAAAAGCAATAGCTTACAAGAAAACAAATTAAAAATCAATTTATTTCGTTTTCATAACCTGTCATCGAGTATATTGTATATATGTAAATATATTTCAGTTCGTAACTACTTGCATAATCTAGAAACATCTATAAAGTTTTAGACGAGTATACTGATTTTTATTGGTAGTATGACTGTAGTACCTACCTTTGTTCAATAAATATTTCTTAAAGTATTACTATACAAGCCGCATGAATTTATGTTTCAAGTGCTCACTGGAGTAAATCTCGAAAGTACCATCACAAACGTTCGGATTATGATGCACAATCAATTGAATCACGAAAGGGTGACTAACTACGTTGGCGGAAACTCAACTGTACTTCTATTTCTACTGAGCTCAGGGGTGCAAAATAATCAGGCAGTTTGGGAACAGGCGAGAATCCTTAACGAGACAGTTCCTGGTAAGTACGCATAAAATATCGATAATCATAGATCAGCTGCCACCCATGAAAACCTGAGCACAGTTTTTTATAATAAAGTCGGTTAACGCTTAGCAATAATCTGACCAGAAAGAAAAATTCTATTCAGCATTGCGTTAAAAGATCAAATTTCCGTATAAAAAAGTGTAGAACCGCGAGTTTCTGATCAATTTCTTTGTAAGAAAGTTTCGGAAAGTTTAATTATTGTCACCGTACCATCATCATCAGCCTAAGTCCACCAATGGATGTAGGTTTCCCCTGAGAAGTTTTAATCATAATCTTCACATTGCGCATGCATGTTGGGGATCGCTGAGCACGGCTTCTCGCACCGCCTACACTGCTGCAAGTCGGCAGCCAGGGCATTTAGCTATGCCTAGGTAACCTGCGTCGTACCGTGCTGTGTCAGCGCCGGGTTTAGTCACCTCTTACAACACCCTGGTTTCCAGGCATTAGGCTTGCAGCATGTATTATTCTCTGCCCTGGTACGGATGAAACTAAAAAAACACCAAATACACCTAACATTACAAACCGGATAGAGAGAATAAGGCATACGAATTGTAAATACATTACATTATCTTAAGTACGGCCACTGTCATATATTTTGTATTGTTTTAATTTTTCTTACAGATCTGAGGATTCTTTTCGCTACCGCCACTAATCAATATGATAATTTGTGGAACTTGGTACGCGATGTGCACAATGATATAAGAGTCATATCCTTGAACTCCGAAGGTACGGGCGTCGAAACGACCATGGCCCTCGTTCTAGACCGGGTCTTAACAGGTAGGTCAATATTTAACTACATTTTGCCGGCTGCATCTCGTGTAAGAATTTCTTGTGAAATTTTATATTAGTCACGGTGGATGCAATTGACTTAAATTGATATGATGTCTCATCCAGAACTTATAAGGTGAATCGAGTTTCAGCTGGTTTAAAACTGAATTCGTTTAGCGAACTAGTCACATAGACACATCATGGGATGTCTCTAATTGCTTTTACTACCAACTACACAACATCACGCCCGTAATGCCCGAAGAGGTAGGCAGAGGAGTATAGTACACTCCCACCTTTCACTAGTTTAGGTCCCACAAAGGAAAAGTTGGTAAGCCTATTGACATGCACCTGGCACAAATCCGGACTAATCACTATTATAAATTTTAACCAATAATTCTACCTAGGAAAATTCAATAGTACCCGACCCGGGATTTGAACCCAGCACCTCTTGATCGGCAGAGGCACTTGCGGCCACTCGGCCCACGAGTCAGTCAATTTTACTGGTCACTATTTCATCTGCCTGGTTACCAAATATGGGAATTACTAGAGTGAGAAAGCAAGAATAC